>JARQOD010005966.1:0-45319 GCA_033576555.1 Oophaga sylvatica | reverse complement strand
AAAATCCTTTTGAGAGGAAAAGGTTTTTTTAAAAAGTGGGGCGGGCCCTTTAGCCGAGGAAAAAAATCTTCAAAATATGAATACGATTGCATGCTTAACATTTAACAACATGCACTTGCAAGGAACGGACTACAAAACCCAGGAGCACATTCCCCTGCCCCACGAAGGTAGCCAGCAAGCAACATCACTTCCCCCCTGTAAGCCCACGGTTACACACCACCGCAAAAAAAGTTGAGTGTCACCAAAGGGCCAAAGCAGTCAGGAATCACAATTTTTTTCCAAAAAAGGGAAAAATCTGGGCCTCACCTACAAAACACCATCCCCAAACACCAACCTCCCTCAGTCCACCTGTTCCCCGCTATTCCCCCAAATGCAGCCCCAAAGCCAAGCTCACCCTACAGACACTCTGAGTAGGACAAGAAAACTCATCCTCTCATCCGCGTACACTGGCTTTGAAGCCTACATTGCCAAACTTACTCATTAGAGATGATGCCCTTCCAAATTGGTTTGAAAAGCACTTTTGTAAAGCTCTGGACTACCTGCCCATGCTATACCTACCCAGGGGGCACTTTTTTTTAAAAAGATACCCTCTCCCACTGCATTGAAAGCCGCATTGTCCAGCACTCAAAAAATCAGTGAGGGAAAAAGGGGCACCCAAAAATTTTTGAGACTCCACAAAATGCCCAAAAATGAGGCCCTATATTAATGTGCCAACTATAACGGCCCCCATAAAAAATGACCCCAAATTTCCCTACAGTAAATGATCGCTTTAAAGCCCCTTTACGAAAAGGGCCCCACATATTCTCCAACGAAGGGCCCAATAATCTCCTACAGAAAAGGCCCAAATCCCATATATCCCAAAAAAATGGCCTTATTGATCCCCCCTAAATAATGAACCCCATAGAGCCTATATATGTCCCCATATATGAGCTCCAGGTATAAAACCCCAAAAATCCCAAAATTAAAATCCCCATAATAATCTCCTTTAAAATTCCCCATATGATTGCCATATAAAAGGCCCCAAATCCCAGATATGAGGGCCCCCCCGGGATGACCCGGGTTTTTGGGGGGCCAATAATGCTCCAAATTTTTAAAAGGGGCCCATAGAGCTCCATATATATGGGCCCCATGATAGCCCATGAGAGGCACTATAATTCCCATAAAAAGGGGCTGACCTCCCATGATCCCCCTGTGAAAAATTTTCTTCCGGGTCTAGGGGGGGAATTCACTATTTTTTTGCTGTTCTTGCTACATTAAAATTATTTTGTTTTTTTTTTCTTTTGGTTTGTTTTTCCTTGTTTTTTCTGCCTTTTTTTGAGTTACCGGGGTCCCCTTTGGGGCTTTGCTGGCTCTTTTCTCTTTGGATTTGTTCTTTTGTAGTTTTGTGAATTTTACGCGGGGAGCACTTTTCCACCAGAAACGATATGGGTGGTCGAACCGGTGGCCAGAAATTTTGGACTCAGAAGTGTTGGAGTTTTTCCTAGGGTTTTTTCTGGGTTGCAGACGTTTTTCTCTCCTGTGCTGTCCTATCTAGACAGTTTTGGGGGCCCCAGTGTTTGCTTATTCTATTTTCTGTCTGTGTTTGTGTTTTCTCTTGTCTAACCGCCATTATATGTTTGGGGCTTCCTATTCTTTTGGGGCTCTACTCCGGCAGCTAGCTTTCTTCTTTTCCATCTTCAGGGGTAGCTATTCTCTCCGGCTGTGACGAGGCGTCTAGGGCACCGTAGGAACGTCCCACGGCTGCTTCTAGTTGTGCGGTTAGTTTAGGGGTCTGCAACCTATTAGTTCCAACCTCTCTGGTGTTTGGCTGCCTTTGCGGTTTTTTTGCTCCTGCTTCCTCAGCTTCCAAAACATAATATCCATCCCTGCAGAAGAGGAAGAGAATCACGCTTCCTCCCTCCTCTGCTGTAGGTCTCCATGTGCAGCGGGGCCCAGAATTCTGCCTGCTGCCAGTGACTGAGAGCTCCATCTGCGCATGCGCTGTTCGATGGCCATTTCTTGTAGTCCTGTGAGGTAGACACAGGCGCTCATTAGTAAATGCGATCTCTTAGCCGGAAACTCGCAGCCTGATCCCAGAAGTGCCATGGCGTCAGCCTGCACTATGCAGCCCGCATACCGCCGAACACAGCCGATAGCCGCACCGACACCCTCAGCTTCAGGCCTGCTGCATTGCCCCTCCGGTGGACCCTGTCTTCTACCAGTCTGCTCTGCAGTCGCCGCCAGCCCCTCGGTAAGAAACATTTATTCACTTTTTTCCCTATTGTTTCACTTTCAGATTGTAAGACGAACCCCCATTTCCCCCCAATTTGGGAAAATAAAAGTGCATCTTTAATCCGAAAAATACGGTAACTTTTTTATTTAATTTAATTGTATGGTCCATTTTCTCCTGTTACTCTTGTGAAATACAAATTTGGGGCTAAATCAACATTGCTTTAATTCCTCAAGGGTGTTTGCAGAACTCCACTGAATTCAATTGGAGGCAAAACCACTACTTCAGGGGCCACAAACCTGCAAAACAGCTCAAAATAACGGGCATCTCAGAATACAAATAGTATAATTGCGTAGCATGGGACAGGTCTTGGACCTGCATTTCTATTTAAAGCATTGATCAGTAACAGGTGGATATTTGACAGGTGTATGCCTGGTGCTCTGAGAGGCCTGCCAAATTTAGGCAATACACAAAAAGGAGACCCAACTTGGAGCTCAAAGAGATACTGTAATTGTACAAGTATAAATATCAAAATTGTATTAATACATAATACATAAGTGGAATACATAAGGCAGCCACATAAAAATAATAATGAACAGACAACAGAAGAAGATAAAACAATTCACCCATGTATAGTAAAGGCATACATTGTCCTGAATAGAGATGAGCCAACCTTTTAAGGTTCGGTTAGTTCAGATTTTTTAAGGGTCTGCAACTCAGGAATAGAGCAGGGGGGGGGAAGCTGACCCTGCACTAGGACTATACTTAATCCCTACGTTGGATGGGTGACCTATTCCTTGCGAATAGACCCACCGACGATCCTAGTTTAGACTCAATCGAAGACCTAAAGATGGAGGGAAGGGAATCACTGAAAGACCTAGGGACTGGGAACAAAAACAGGTGACCTCCTAGCAGGGAAATAGAAGAAACTACAGAAACGAAAGGAAAAACAGAATGAACTAAGCAAGCAGAACTAGAGTTCCCAGAACTGCACAAAGTTAAATACCAAAAGTTATCAAAGCACCAAGCCAGAACTCTAGCGTTTAACACTAATGTCCAGCAAGGACTGGGAGGCAGGTGCAGGGTAATAAAGGGTGATACAATCACCTGACCAACGACAAGCCCAGCACCGGGTAAAAAGACCAGCAAGCAAAAACCACAAGAAGATGGTGGATGGTCAAACTAAATAGATACTAGCAGTACCTCCCTTTTCGAGGATCCTCCGGATCCTCTTGGCCAGCCTTATTCGGAAATCTCCTGTGAAAAGCCTTAATCAGCCTTGAGGCCGAGACATCCTCAGCTTTCATCCAGGAATTATCCTCAGAACCGAAACCCTTCCAGGACACGAGATACTGCTGCCTTCCTCTGTGCCACCTGGAATCCAATATGCGTGAAATCGCAAACTCGCTGTTCTCATCAATTGGAGGAAACAGTCGGCATCGCTTCCTTATCTGGCGTGTCAACTTTCTTCAGTAAATATACATGAAAAACTGAATTCATTCTCCAGGTTGAGGGTATGTCTAATCTCACCGCTGCTGAGTTGACAACCTGAACCACTTTGAAGGGTCTTACAAATTTAGGCCCCAGTTTTTTAAAGGGATCTTCAAACGTAGATTCCTAGGGACAACCGACAAATTTCCTCAACTGCGAACAACGCCTCCCTTATTTTCTTGTCAAAATATTCCTTGACCCCCTGTTCGCCTTTTTCAGATTATTGCGTACATTGGTCCAAACCCTTTCCAAAATCCAAAAAACTCTCCTCCTCAGGCACAGCCGCCCCAAGTTGCATGGGTTTTCCCCGCTGTTGACGGGGCTATCCTGAGAGACTGGGTCCAGCATTATAAGACCCTTCTCTTCATTTTGCCTGTCTCTCATCTCTATCCACACGAATAGCTAACTGAAATAGCAGTCTCCAAAGTAACAGGGGGCAGGATAAGCAAAGAGCAAATCTTTAACCCGGTCGCTCAAACCTGTTAAAATGACTCTTGAGCGCTGGTCATTCCACCTGACCTCGCAGACCATCTTCTGAACAGGGTGCAATACATCTCAGCATCACCAGAACCCTGTTTAACCATCTGAGCTCTGCCTTAGTGATGTGACCCCTATCTGGATCATCATTAAACAACCCCATTGCAGTAAAAAATGCTTCCACTGACTGCAAACAATCACCAGGTGAAAAGAAAATGCCCGATTTGGGGTTCACTTCACAACAAAGACAAAAAAACCCCCTAAACGCTGTAATTCACCCCCCTGAGGATCCAGGTCTAAGCCGAAAATTTAGTAAACATGCATTCTTAAACTTAAAAATTCCTGCTGTTTGCTAGAAAAAAACTGGGTTTATCCTACCTTAGGTCTTCAAAAGCTACTCCAGGAAATTATCATGTGCTGTTACGGGCTGGTTACTTTCAAAATTTTAACCCTTCAATTGTTGAGCAAGTTCTTGGATGCTTTTCATATTGAAGGAATCCAGGGGGGAAAAAAAAAAAATCCTCTCATTTTTTTTTTTTTATATGTCCCGGCTGGACATACTGTTACGGGTCTGCAATTTTGGGGAATAGAGCGGGGGGAAGCTGACCTGCACAAGGACTAGACTCAATCCCTATGATGGAGCGGGCGACCTATTCCTTGCGAATAGACCCGACGATCCTAGTCTAGACTCAAGCGAATACCTAAAGATGGGGGGAAGGGAATCCTTAAAAAGACTTAGGAATGGGAACAAAAACAGGTGACCTCCTAGCAGGGAAATAGAGGAAACTGCAGAAACGAAAAAAGGAAAAACAAAATGACTAAGTAAGCAGAACCAGAGTTCACAGAACTGCACAAAGTAAATACCAAAAGTTATCAAAGCACCAAGCCGAACTCTAGTGGATTAACACTGATGTCCAGCAAGGACTGGGAGACAAGTGCAGGGTAATTAAGGGTGATACAATCACCTGACCAATGACAAGTCCAGCACCAGGGGAAAAAGACCAGCAGCCGAAAAAACCACAAGAAGATGGCGGATGGTCAAACTAAATAAATACTAACACCGATTCCCTGAATGATTCAACGAACATACTGAACCCCATTAGATTCAACGGGAGAAAAGCAATGCATAGACAACAACTTTAGGGTGACAGAAAGTTTCCCAAACAGCTAAAATTAGGGGCAGGCATCAGGAAAAATGGCAATCAATTGACCCACATTAGAAATTTGACAATGGAACAGCACAGTCAGCTAGGGCCATGCAGGTATCAGGGACTGAGCCAATTTAGATTTGAATTAAGTTTAAATTAAGATAAGTAGGTGAAGGAATTTTTTTGGCCTCTGTAAGGGAGCCCTGATTTAAATCTGCAACAGCCAACCTGCTGTTCTTTCACCATTTCAGTGCCATAAAACAGTTTTTAGACTACATTGGAATAAAAAATTATAAGGAGGTAACCAGGAGTTGGACTGTGATTAGATTGAGCGAAACAGGTCGGTCAAATTTAGAAAAGCCGACTTTCGCCAAAATCGGTTTCGCCCCCGCGAAACCCACAAAAGCGTGAGGTTGGACACGTGTTTCGGCGACCCAGTGCCCCAAAATCAGTTTCCCATAATCTTCAGGGCCTTTTCTTTGGGAATGACAAGGCGCAATGTGGGCAAAACGAGCACATGGGACGGCCAGCACCAGGTTAAGAAGGGGATTGCTATTGGCTTGCTTTGTGGTCACAAGTGCCTTAAAAGCCTCACCGCCGACTGCGCCATTTTCTTCGGGCATCTTAGGTTTGGAGAGGTGTGACGCTGTTCTCAAGGGAGAGCGTTAGGAGGAAAACCCCCAATAATTTGTGCTTTGGTGAAGCATTAGCTTTCACTAAGGGGAGTGACAGTGCGAATTTCTTGGTCAGCGCCGGTTCTTAGGCTGGCTGCAAGTGAAGGAAGGAATTTCTTGGTGGACGGAAAAGCTGTTATTAGGCTCCGCCATGGAGGGGGAATTCTTGCGGTGGAGCACAGACTTATTATTAGGGTGCCTGCTATCTCATTTCTTTTTGGGACCCTGCTGGCAGACGTTTTAACACAGCACCTACACAGCAAATTCTTTAATTTTTTCTGCACAGTTACCGAGTTTCATTTTTCCCACCCAAAATTTGGGTTAACCTTTTAACCCTTTGTTTTTGTTTTTTAAAAAAAGGATTTTAAAAATTTTCCCCAAAATTTTTTTTTTGTACCCCAACGTACCTTTTTTTAATTGGTTTTTCCTCGGACGGGGGTTTTTTTAAATAAAGGATTTAAAAATTCCCCCAAAGACCCCACCCCAAAAAAACCCTTTTTTTTCAATTTTGGGGAAAACTGAAAAAAAGGGGGTTTTTCCCCCTAAAAGGACCCAACACTCTATACAGCTGTACGCTACTGATAAAGTACACTTTTTCTCCTTTTCATATTCTGGTGTTATCCATACTGAGCCTGTGATCGTGTGTGTTGCTCCTGAAATATATACGGAGATTTAAAAATTACCCAACACTGTATACAGCTGTATGCTACTGATGCAGTCCACTTTTTCTGCTTTTCATATTCTGGTGTAATCCATACTGAACCTGTGAGCGTGTGTGTTACTCATCAAATATATACGGAGATTTAAAATTACCCCAACACTGTATACAGCTGTACGTTACTGACAAAGTACACTTTTTATGCTTTTTATATTGTGGTGTTATCCATACTGAGGCTGTGACTGTGTGCGATACTCCTGAAATATATATTTAGGAGATTTAAAAATTAGCCCAACAGTGTATACAGCTGTACGCTACTGATACAGTACAGTTTTTCTGCTTTTTATATTGTGGTGTAATCCATACTGAGCCTGTGAGCATGTGTGTTACTCCGGAAATATATACAGAGATTTAAAATTACCCCAACACTGTATACAGCTGTATGCTACTTATACAGTCCACTTTTTCTGCTTTTCATATTTAGGTGTAATCTATATTGACCCTGTGAGCGTGTGTATTACCCCTCAAACATATACGGAGAATTAAAATTATCCCAACACTGCTTACAGCTGTACGCTACTGATAAAGTACACTTTTTCTCCTTTTCATATTCCATACTGAGCTTGTGACCGTGTGTGTTGCTCCTGAAATATATACGGAGACTTAAAATTACCCAGCACTGTATACAGCTGTACGCTACTGATACAGTACACTTTTTATACTTTTCATATTCTGGTGTAATCCATACTGACCCTGTGAGCGTGTGTGTTACTCATCAAATATATACGGAGATTTAAAATTATTCCAACACTGCATACAGCTGTACGTTACTGATACAGTACCCTTTTTATGCTTTTCATATTCTGGTGTTATCCATACTGATGCTGTGACCGTGTGTGTTACTCCTGAAATATTTTCGGAGATTTAAAATTACCCCAACAGTGTATACAGCTGTACGTTACTGATACAGTACAGTATTTCTGCTTTTTATATTGTGGTTTAATCCATACTGAGCCTGTGAGCATGTGTTACTCCGGAAATACTGTATATATGGAGATTTAAAATTACCCCAGCACTGTATACAGCTGTATGCTACTGATACAGTCCAATTTTTCTGCAATTCATATTCTGGTGTAATCCATATTGACCCTGTGAGCGTGTGTGTTACTCCTGAAATATATACGGAGATTTAAAATTACCCCAACACTGCTTACAGCTGTACGCTACTGATAAAGTACACTTTTTCTCCTTTTCATATTCTGGTGTTATCCATACTGAGCCTGTGACCGTGTGTGTTGCTCCTGAAATATATACAGAGATTTAAAATTACCCCAACACTGCTTACAGCTGTACGCTACTGATACAGTCCACTTTTTCTGCTTTTCATATTCTGGTGTAATCCATACTGACCCTGTGAGCGGGTTTATTACTCCTCAAACATATATGGAGAATTAAAATTACCTCAACACTGCTTACAGCTGTACGTTACTGATACAGTACCCTTTTTATGCTTTTCATATTCTGGTGTTATCCATACTGAGGCTTTGACCGTGTGTGTTACTCCTGAAATATTTTTGGAGATTTAAAATTACCCCAACTGTGTATACAGCTGTACGCTACTGATACAGTACAGTTTTTCTGCTTTTCATATTCTGGTGTAATCCATATTGACCCTGTGAGCGTGTGTGTTACTCCTCAAATATATACGGAGATTTAAAATTACCCCAACACTCTATACAGCTGTACGCTACTGATAAAGTACACTTTTTCTCCTTTTCATATTCTGGTGTTATCCATACTGAGCCTGTGATCGTGTGTGTTGCTCCTGAAATATATACGGAGATTTAAAATTACCCCAACACTGTATACAGCTGTATGCTACTGATACAGTCCACTTTTTCTGCTTATCATATTCTGGTGTAATCCATACTGAACCTGTGAGCGTGTGTGTTACTCATCAAATATATACGGAGATTTAAAATTACCCCAACACTGTATACAGCTGTATGCTACTGATACAGTCCACTTTTTCTGCTTTTCATATTCTGGTATAATCCTTATTGACCCTGTGAGCATGTGTATTACTCCTCAAACATACGGAGAATTAAAATTACCCCAACACCGCTTACAGCTGTACGCTACTGATAAAGTACACTTTTTCTCCTTTTCATATTCTGGTGTTATCCATACTGAGCCTGTGACCGTGTGTGTTACTCATCAAATATATACTGAGATTTAAAATTATCCCAACACTGCATACAGCTGTACGTTACTGATACAGTACACTTTTTATGCTTTTCATATTCTGGTGTTATCCATACCGAGGCTGTGACCGTGTGTGTTTACTCCTGAAATTTATTCGGAGATTTAAAATTACCCCAACAGTGTATACAGCTGTACGTTACTGATACAGTACAGTATTTCTGCTTTTTATATTGTGGTTTAATCCATAATGAGCCTGTGAGCATGTGTTACTCCGGAAATACTGTATATACGGAGATTTAAAATTACCCCAACACTGTATACAGCTGTATGCTACTGATACAGTCCAATTTTTCTGCTTTTCATATTCTGGTGTAATCCATATTGACCCTGTGAGCGTGTGTGTTACTCCTGAAATATATACGCAGATTTAAAATTACCCCAACACTGCTTACAGCTGTACACTACTGATACAGTCCACTTTTTCTGCTTTTCATATTCTGGTGTAATCCATATTGACCCTGTGAGCGTGTGTGTTACTCCTGAAATATATACGGAGATTTAAAATTACCCCAACACTGTATACAGCTGTATGCTACTGATACAGTCCACTTTTTCTGCTTTTCATATTCTGGTGTAATCCATATTGACCCTGTGAGCGTGTGTATTACTCCTCAAACATATTCGGAGAATTAAAATTACCCCAACACTGCTTACAGCTGTACGCTACTCATAAAGTACACTTTTTCTCCTTTTCATATTCTGGTGTTATCCATACTGAGCCTGTGACCATGTGTGTTGCTCCTGAAATATATACGGAGATTTAAAATTACCCCAACACTGTATACAGCTTTACGCTACTGATACAGTCCACTTTTTCTGCTTTTCATATTCTGGTGTAATCCATACTGACACCTGTGAGCGTGTGTGTTACTCATCAAATATATATGGAGATATAAAATTATCCCAACACTGCATACAGCTGTACGTTACTGATACAGTACACTTTTTATGCTTTTCATATTCTGCTGTTATCCATACTGAGGCTGTGACCGTGTGTGTTACTCCTGAAATATATTCGGAGATTTAAAATTACCAAAACAGTGAATACAGCTGTAAGTTACTGATACAGTACAGTTTTTCTGCTTTTTATATCGTGGTTTAATCCATACTGAGCCTGTGAGCATGTGTGTTACTCCAGAAATACTGTATATACGGAGAATGGAGATTTAAAATTACCCAACACTGTATACAGCTGTATGCTACTGATACAGTCCAATTTTTCTGCTTTTCATATTCTGGTGTAATCCATATTGACCCTGTGAGCGTGTGTGTTACTCCTGAAATATATAGGGAGATTTAAAACTACCTAAACACTGTATGCAGCTGTACGCTACTGATACAGTCCACTTTTTCTGCTTTTCAAATTCTTGTGTAATCCATATTGACCCTGTGAGCGTTTGTATTACTCCTCAAATATGTACGGAGAATTAAAATTACCCCAACACTGCTTACAGCTGTACGCTACTGATAAAGTACACTTTTTCTCCTTTTCATATTCAGGTGTTATCCATGCTGAGCCTGTGAGCGTGTGTGTTACTCCAGAAATATATACAAAGATTTAAAGTTACCCCAGCACTGTAGACAGCTGTACGCTACTGATACAGTACACTTTTTCTGCTTTTCATATTGTGGTATAATCCATACTGAGTCTGTGAGCGTGTGTGTTACTCCGGAAAGATATTCGGAGATTTGAAATTACCCCAGCACTGTATACAGCTGTGCGCTACTGATACAGAACACTTTTTCTGCTTTTCATATTGTGGTATAATCCATACTTAGGCTGTGACCATGTGTGTTACTCCTCAAATATATACCGAGTTTGAAACTTACCTCAACACTATATGCAGCTGTACGCTACTGATACTGTACACTTTTTCTCCTTTTCATATTCTGGTGTTATCTATATTGAGCCTGTGAGCGTTTGTGTTACTCCTCAAATATATACGTAGATTTAAATTAACCCAGAACTGTATACAGCTGTACGCTACTGATACAGTACACTTTTTATGATTTTCATATTCTGGTGTAATCCATACTGACCCTGTGAGCGTGTGTGTTACTCATCAAATATATTCAGAGATTTAAAATTAACCCAGCACTTTATATGGCTGTACGCTTCTGATACAGTACACCTTTTTGGTTTTTATATTCTCGTGTAATCCATACTGAGCCTTTGAGAGCCAGTGTCTTACTCTGGCAAAATATAAGGAGATTTGCATTTTCACCAACCCTGTATACAGCTGTTCGCTTGTAATTTGTTATCATTTTTCTAGTTTTTATATTCTTGTCTGATCAATACTGAGCCTGCGAGAGCCAGTGTATGACTCCGGCAAAATATATGGAGATTTTCTATTTCCCCAACCCTGTATACAGCTGTCCACTTGTAATACATTATCCTTTTTCTAGTTTTTAGATTCTGATGTAATCCATACAGAGCCTGTGAGCGTCTTTCTGTTACTCCGGAAATAAATATGGAGATTTACAATAACCCCTAGACTGTATACATCTGTACGCTTGGGATACAGTTCCGTTTTTTGCAGAAAGTCGTCCTCCCCCCCAAACGTAAGTGCATCATTGACACCTGGAACATTGGCCTACATGTGTGATTGATAATTTCTTGACGATCTTTTTATATTCTTGTGTAATCCATACTGAGCCTGTGACCGTCATTGTCTACATGTCCCTCGCAGTCTACTGAGCCAGAATGTGACCCTGATGAAACTCTGGTGTCCCAGATGAAACTGAAGAGTAGAGTTGAGCATTCCGATACTGCAAGTATCGGGTATGGGCCGATATTCGCTGTATCGGAATTCCGATACTTAGTTCCGATTTTTTCCATATATCGTATACCGGAATCGGAAGTTCCCATAATTCTTTGAGAGGCAATGTGATTTTAGTCAGCCAATGAGGAATCCTAAGAAGTGTGGGCACATCCTGTACTGCTGCGGTCATGTTAACTAATGGCATGGCTGTGATTGGATGCTGAAATGATGTCAGAATGCACTATAAAAGGCGCCGCCGCCATTTTAGCGTCACTGTGCTGTGAATTCAGTTAGGGACAGAACGCTGCTCTGCTGACTCTGAGGGACAGTTAGAGATTGCGATTTTGTGTACTGTGCTCTAGGCAGGCTATTTTACCAACCGCTGTGTAAAGCTTCCTTTTGCCTTGCAGTGTTGTTTTAACAGCTCTATGCAAGGTGTGTGTGTGAGAGTGCAGGTGACGCTGCAGTTTGCTCTGCATCCAACGCTGTTTGTAGGCATCTGCACGTGTCACTCACAGACTCTTTTTTTTTTCTTTACTGTAATTCTTGCTGATCCATTCAATTGAAATTATAGTGTGACGTGCTTCCATCCGTATACAATACATGGGTTGCAAACAGTATAGAAGCCCACAAAGGAGGCTTTCAGAGATAGTGAACAGTTGTGTGCAGTGTTCACTCTAGTCTGTGAGGTTTTTTTTTTTTTTTGAGTGCAGATCACGCTCCAGTTACTTCTTCAAACACTGCTGCTTGTACTCTGCTGAGCGTGTCTCACTGTCTCATCCTTGACATTTTTCTCTAATTATTGCTGCTACATTATATTTAAAAAAAAACAAATCTATTAGTGTGACGTGCTTCCATCCGTATACAATATATTGGTTGCAAACAGTATAGAAGCCCACAAAGGAGGCTTTCAGAGATAGTGAACAGTTGTGTGCAGTATTCACTCTAGTCTGTGAGTTTTTTTTTTTTTTGAGTGCAGATCACGCTCCAGTTACTTCTTCAAACACTGCTGCTTGTACTCTGCTGAGCGTGTCTCACTGTCTCATCCTTGACATTTTTCTCTAATTATTGCTGCTACATTATATGTAAAAAAAAAAAAATCTATTAGTGTGACGTGCTTCCATCCGTATACAATACATTGGTTGCAAACAGTATAGAAGCCCACAAAGGAGGCTTTCAGTGAAAGTGAACAGTTGTGTGCAGTGTTTACTGTACTCAGAGGTTTTCAATTTTTTAATTCAGATCCCGCTCCAGTTATTTCTTCAAGCACCGCTGCTTGTACTCTGATGAGCGTGTCTCACTGTCTTATCCTTGACATTTTTCTCTAATTGTTGCTGCTACATTATATTTCAAAATAATCAAATCTATTAGTGTGACGTGCTTCCATCATTATCCAATACATTGGTTGCAAACAATATAGAAGTACACAAACGGGCCTTTCACAGATACTGAACAGTTGTGTGCAGTTTTCACTGTAATCTGAGGTTTTCATTATTGGAGTGCAGATCCCGCTCCAGTTATTTCTTCAACCACCGCTGCTTGTACTCTGCTGAGCGTGTCTCACTGTCTCATCCTTGACATTTTTCTCTAATTGTTGCTGCTACATTATATTTCAAAATAATCAAATCTATTAGTGTGACGTGCTTCCATCATTATCCAATACATTGGTTGCAAACAATATAGAAGTACACAAATGGGCCTTTCACAGATACTGAACAGTTGTGTGCAGTTTTCACTGTAATCTGAGGTTTTCATTATTGGAGTGCAGATCCCGCTCCAGTTATTTCTTCAACCACCGCTGCTTGTACTCTGCTGAGCGTGTCTCACTGTCTCATCCTTGACATTTTTCTCTAATTGTTGCTGCTACATTATATTTCAAAATAATCAAATCTATTAGTGTGACGTGCTTCCATCATTATCCAATACATTGGTTGCAAATAATATAGAAGTACACAAACGGGCCTTTCACAGATACTAAACAGTTGTGTGCAGTTTTCACTGTTATCTGAGGTTTTCATTATTGGAGTGTAGATCCCGCTCCAGTTATTTCTTCAACCACCGCTGTTTGTACTCTGCTGAGCGTGTCTCACTGTCTCATCCTTGACATTTTTCTCTAATTATTGCTGCTACATTATATTTCAAAAAAAAAATCTATTAGTGTGACGTGCTTCCATCCGTATACAATACATTGGTTGCAAACAGTATAGAAGCCCACAAAGGAGGCTTTCAGAGATAGTGAACAGTTGTGTGCAGTGTTTACAGTACTCAGAGGTTTTCAATTTTTTAATTCAGATCCCGCTCCAGTTATTTCTTCAACCACCGCTGCTTGTACTCTGCTGAGCCTGTCTCACTGTCTCATCCTTGACATTTTTCTCTAATTGTTGCTGCTACATTATATTTCAAAATAATCAAATCTATTAGTGTGACGTGCTTCCATCATTATCCAATACATTGGTTGCAAACAATATAGAAGTACACAAACGGGCCTTTCACAGATACTGAACAGTTGTGTGCAGTTTTCACTGTAATCTGAGGTTTTCATTATTGGAGTGCAGATCCCGCTCCAGTTATTTCTTCAACCACCGCTGCTTGTACTCTGCTGAGCGTGTCTCACTGTCTCATCCTTGACATTTTTCTCTAATTATTGCTGCTACATTATATTTAAAAAAAAAAAATCTATTAGTGTGACGTGCTTCCATCCGTATACAATACATTGGTTGCAAACAGTATAGAAGCCCACAATGGAGGCTTTCAGAGATAGTGAACAGTAGTGTGCAGTTTTTTCTGTACTCAGAGGTTTTAAATTTTTTGATTCAGATCCCGCTCCAGTTATTTCTTCAACCACCTGCTTGTACTCTGCTGAGCGTGTCTCACTGTCTCATCCTTGACATTTTTCTCTAAATGGTGCTGCTACATTCTATTTCAAATAACTAAAATCTATTAGTGTGACGCGCTTCCATCCGTATACAATACATTGGTTGCAAACAGCCTTTTTGTTAAGCTACAGTATTATATCGACATTGTACATGTGTCGCTATTCAGTCTGATAAGTAGATATCATTCACCTTTTCTATCAGTTGTCGTTGTTTCAGCACCACTTTCAGGTATATATTTTGCTATTGTGACTACGCACTATTGACTTTAACAAGGTAATGTATGATTTTTGTTACCAATTGTCATGTTTACATGATGGACCTTTATGATATGGGTTGTTACATTTGTAATTAAATATGTATTTTTTCTAATGACACAAATATAAGTAATGTTGAAGAGGACTAGTCCTACATCAATTGTTTGCACAATATTACAGGTGTACATCACGTCCCTTAATCAGCAATGGATTATTATATTTACTTGTTTGCTTTTATGTAAAAGCCAAGAACACTGAAGGCTAACCTTCGCACTGCAGGTGTTGTCAAATTTCTAACCAAATTATGCACTTCCAACATTGCAGCATTTGAGGCATGCTGTGAGTTTGATTTGTCTAAGTTATGTAGTGAGAAGGTTCACCATCAGTACCCTATAGCATAGGTAGGCTTTTGTGTTAGCATTTGTGTTCAACATGTGGATATCTGCAGTAATAGGTCACAATTATTTTGGTACAGATTTGTGACAAAGACTAATAATTTTATGGTTTTAAAGGTGACGTTTCACTTGTTTACAGCTTAGAACTAAGGGTGTAGCCTCTTATCTATGTGTAGCAGTAGCCACTTTAACATGTAATGTTTTATTCAACATGTGTATCTAGCTAGCATTAATTTTTGCCGGACAAACAGCAGGGGAACAGCAGGCGTTACTGAACCCCACAAACACATCAGCGATTGTTTTGAGCTGTGCATCCAACACTTGTGACCAGCAACTGGCAGTGTTGAAACCCAGGGTCAAGGAGGGTGTAGGCAGAGGCCTAGTATGAGATGTTTGAAGTTTAATTTGGAGTTAGCAGCATTAATTTTTGCCAGACACACAGCAGGGGAACAGCAGGCGTTACTGAACCACACTAACACTATAGCTTGTGTATTGGTCTGTGGACACGACACTTCTGAGCAGCAACTGGCAGTGTTGTAGCCCAGGGAGTAGAGTTCAGGTGGTAGAAAGATGAAAATAACAGGAGACATGGATAACGTTGCCAACCAGTTATGTCATCTGAAACCGGACAGTCAAATTCAGGCCAGATCCATGACTTGTTCATTTTCAGAAAATGAATCCGGTCTACATTATCGGAGGATAGTCGCATGCTATGGTCTGTTAGTACACCACCTGCATCACTAAAGAAGTGCTCCGATAATACACTGGCAGCAGGGCAAGCCAGCACCTCCAATGCATACTGGCTAAGCTCTGGCCATGTATCCAGCTTACAGACCCAAAACTTGAATGGGGAAGAGCCATCTGGGAATACACTGAGAGGGCAAGACATGTAGTCTGTCACCATCTTACGGAAACGTTGCCTCCTGCTGACTGGAGCCGTCTCGGATGGTGTAGACATTGGTGGCGCTGCCACAAAACTTTGCCACATTTGTAACATACTGGTCTTGCTGTTGTGAATGTGCTAAAAATGAATTCTGAGAACAATCTCCCTCTGGTGGTTACAAACAGTACAGAACTATCCAATGAAGATTGTGAAGATTGGAGATCCGTTGTTAGTGATTGGTCTTATATAAGGGAGGTTCCCTCCCATCACGGTTGCCGGTGATCAATTGTTCTGGTCTCATCTTTGATTCCTGTACACTTTGTAGCTTGCTGTTTCGTGCCTGCATGTTTTGCTAACAGATAAGACATTGTCTTATTTTATTTTTTTGTGCTTGTTTTTTGCATTTTGTACTGCAGTTCTGTGGGGTCTGCTGTGTCCCCTTGGGGGGCTCGTGCTCCTCTCAGTTTAGTTCAGCCACTGTTGTTTGTTCATTTGCCTTTTCCAGTTTTTCAGTGGCTGCTGTTTATTTTTTGTTACACCAGAGAACTAATTTAGGTGGTAGAGGTCGTGTGATCTCAGCTGTTTTTGTAATTAGTATAGTTGGTACTTTTCAGTGTTTTTTTCTATTGCAGTAAGTGCCCTTCCTATCCTTTTCTATTTAGGAAGTTTGGGCACCAACATTTGCTCATACTATTTTGTGTCTGTGTCAGTATTTCTTCTTGTGTAACCGCCATTACATGTTTGGGGGCTTTCTATGTTCTTTGGGGATCTGCTCCGGGCCAGATAGCTTTCCTCTTTCTATCTTTAGGTGTAGTTAGCTTCTCAGGCTGTGACGAGGCGTCTAGGACCAACGTAGGTACGCTCCACGGCTGCCTTTCGTTGTGGTGGTTATTCAGGGTACTGCAATCCCATAGATTACAACCTCTCTAGTGTATTGCCTTTTTTGCCTGCTCTCCTCAGCTACCAAATCATAACATCTTGCCCTGTGCAGAGGCGCTGCTTGTGCTCCCTCTTGTTGCAGAGCTGTCTCCACTGCCTCGACGCACAGAGCTGCTTTGTAAAGCAGTAGCAGCAGCAGTGCTCTCGGCTGGAATGGAGAACATTATGTATTGCACCAGTGTGTCTTGGTACTCCCGCATTTTACGCTCACGGTTCAACGGTGTGATGAGGCTTTGTAACTTTTACCGGTAGCGAGGGTCTAGGAGGGTGGACACCCAATAATCAGACGTGGTGAGAATATGGGCGATGCGGCGGTCGTTTCTCAGGCACTGCAGCATGAAATCAACCATGTGCTGCAGACTCCCAACTGGCCAAGAAACGCTGTCCCTGCAAGAGGCGTCATCTCTGCCTGCTCTGCATCACCCCACCCTCGCTATACATACTGACTACAGCGTTGTGTACCTCCCTCTGGAGCGATGTCTTCCTCCTCCATTGATTCCTCCTCACAAAGTGAGCCCTGCCCAGCCCTTTGTGAGGAACCACATTGCGCTGACTGTCCAGAAGGTGATGGAATTTGTGACTCCTCATCCTCCACCTCTTCCCAAACCTCATCCGTTAGTGCTTGCAGTGTTTTTTTAAGCAAGCAGATACGGGGGACAGTCAGGCTGACTAGTGCATCATCTGCACTCGCCATCCGCGTTGACTCATCAAACGCACGCAAAACGTGGCAGATGTCCTTCATAGAGTCCTTCGCCAGTCCTTACACTGTCTGCCCATTCATTATAGTATCCGATTCAAAGTACTGGTTCTCACCCACAAAGCTCTCCACAGTGCAGCACCCCCCTACATCTCCTCCCTCATTTCTATCTATCGGCCTAACCGACTGCTGCGCTCTGCAAACGACCTTCGACTAACCTCTGCACTAATCCGTACCTCCCACTCCCGACTCCAAGACTTCTCCCGTGCTGCGCCAATCCTCTGGAATGCTCTACCCCAAGAAATTAGGACTATCCGCAATTAGCATGGTTTCAGGCGCTCACTCAAAAAACATTTGTTCACAGCGGCCTATCACATTCACTAATCAAAGTCATTCTATGTGTAAGTCTGTGTGTGTAGCCCATTCACTATCTCCATCCATCCATCACTCACTCAAAATGGCTGGACCATCATTGTAAATACACCATTGTATATAAACACCTGTACTTTGTATATCCCCCACCTCATTGTATATTGTAAGCTCTCACGAGCAGGGGCGGCTTATATTGCTTTAATTATTGTATTGTTAACGTTGTTACTTATGACTTGTGTTCTGAAACTGTTAAACTGTAAAGCGCTGCGGAATATTTTGGCGCTATATAAATAAAGATTATTATTATTATTATTATAGAGGCACACTCAGTACTGGTGAAGTGTGAACGGCGCAAATTGCGAGTTGATTGCGCCTGATGCAGCTGATACTCCATTACTGTTGGCTGCTGCTCACACAACCGCTCCAACATATGTAACGTGTAATTACAGCTGGTGGGTACATGACATATGATGCGATGTTCAGGAAGGCAAAATCAGCGTTGCAGAGCTGCAATCAGCGATCTGGCCATGCTGGAACATCGCAAGGGAGCGCACTGTAGGCGGACCTTGTGCAGCAGTGCATCAAGATCCGGATAGTCCCTCAAAAAACTCTGCACGACCAAGTTCAGCACATGTGCCAGACATGGTATGTGAGTGAGGTTGCCAAGGCCCAGAGCTGCCACCAGATTTCGGCCATTGTCACACACTACCAAGCCTGGCTGGAGATTCGCTGACAAAAACCACACGTCGCTCTCCTGCTTGATGGCATTCCAGAGCTCCTGCACTGTGTGGCTTCCATTCCCCATGGAAATTAATTTCAGGACGGCCTGTTGACGTTTGGCCACGGCTGTGCTCATATCGGTCGCAACAGGTTAGCGTTCACGGGTCCATGTGGAGGTAGACCGTGACGGGTCCTGCAGCGATGATTCTGAGGAACTGGAGTAGGAGGAGGAGTCAATTTGTACAGACTTGATTCCTGCAATCCTTGGAGTTGGCAGAACATGTACAGCGCCAAATGCAAGATCAGTACCCGGCTCACCAACATTGACCCAATGGGCAGTGAGGGAAAGGTATCGTCCCTGGCCATGGGTGTTAGAACCCTCTTGTTAGGTTTTGTTTCAGTTTGCTTGTCACATGACCTTTTTCCCTATTTAGTCTGGATCCTCCCTTCTGGCTTTGCTGGTCTTCATTGTATTATCTACTCTTAAGCTAGCCGGGTGCTTAGGTGCCTTACTCAGTCAGTTTTGCTTGATGTTAGGATCTCTAAGTATTTTGTTTTCTGTTTAATTATCACTGCTACAATTTCTGTTAGGAGGTGTCCACCTTTTCTCCCAGTCCCTAGATCTTGTAGGGATTCCTCCCTCGCAACTATAGGTCTTCGTTCAGACTAGCTGAGGACTTTAGCGGGTCTGGTCGCAGGATCAGGTTCCCCGTTACATCGTAGGGATTCAGCTTAGTTCTATTGTAGGGACAGAATTCCCTTCTTTCCTTAGTGCTTGTAGCAGATCATAATAATGGGTACTGTTCCACGCATCGGTGGTCAGGTGGACCTTGCTACTGACGGCGTTTAGTAGCGCATGTTTAATTTTTCCATCAACATGCTTTTGCTGACCAGGGATGGCTTGCCTGCTGAAATGAAATGTGCTTGGCACATTGTATTGTGGGACTGACAATGATATTAAGTTACGGAAAGTGTCAGTCTCCACCAGCCTGAATGACAGCATTTCAAGGGACACGAGTTTTGCAATGCCAGCATTCAGAGCCTGTGCTCGTGGATGGTTTGCCGAGTATGGCCATCTTTTATCCCATGCCTGTGCTACCGATGGCTGTTTTGTGTCCTTGGAGTGTGAGGATGACAGGGAACTTGCTGCTGTGGGTGAAATAACACTTTGTCTCTGGACAACAGTGACCGAGGTTCTTCCATGGCGATCCTGTGAGGAAGCAGAACCAGCTGTGTGTGAGCTTGATGAAGAGGCTTCAACACGACCTTAAGATGTAGGTGCTGCTGTAGGTTGGCCTACATCTCCAGTGTGTCTTTGTAACTCAACTACGTGCTTTGTCCGCACATGTTTCCACATATTAGTGGTATTGAGGTTAATGACACCTTTACCTCTTTTTACTTTTTGATTACACAGCTAGCATTTGACATAGCAAATATCATCTACAAGTGTGACCAAAAAGGACCACGCAGTGCAAGTCCTGGGAGCGCACGTTTTGACTTTTGGAAGACAACTGCTCCGAACAGGTGGCAAACTGGGGGCTACAGGCAACCGAGTCTGCAGCCTAACTCTCCATCCTGTTTGTACCGTTGGGGCAATGTCTTCCTCTATCTTCCTTCTATCACTAACCACTTCTCTAGGCCTCTCACAGCTTTCAACCTCTGAGACACACAAGGATGCTAACACCCTTGACCTGGTCTTTGTCCACCTCTGTTCAATCTCCACCTAAATAACTCACCGCTTCCACTGTCTGACCACAACATTCTCTCCTTCACGCTCACAAATCCTCCACCACCCCAGCGCACTACTACCTACCACACATTCAGATATCTAAAAGCCATTAACCCTCAGACACTTTCAGATTCCCTACACTCATCACTGTCCCCAATCTCCTATTTTTCCTGTCCTGATCTGGCTGTTCAGCACTACAATGAGACTCTTAGAAGCACCCTAGCCCATTCACTATCTCCATCCGTCACTCCCTTAAGATGGCTGGACCATCATTGTAAATGCACCATTGTATATAAACACCTATACTTTGTATCTCCCCCACCTCATTGTAGATTGTAAGCTATCACGAGCAGGGGCGACTTATTTTCCTTTAATTATTGTATTGTTAACGTTGTTACTTATGACTTCTGTTCTGAAACTGCTAAACTGTAAAGCGCTGCGGAATATGATGGCGCTATATAAATAAATATTATTATTATTATTATTCCTCTGAGCTGCTCCCACCACCTTCCTGTTCCTCACGCCATGTTGGGTCTTGGACCTCATCATCTCCACTACCCTCTTCCAACACCTGCTGCTGTTGGGTGGTCTGGCCAGCACCATGCTCAACATAAACTGGCACCTGAGTCTCATCATCATCAGATGCGTTCTGCGGTGTGATGACCATCGGCACTGTCTCACCCGCCTCTTCAGATTCAGAGAGACACAGCTGTTGCGCATCACTGCATACTCCCTCTTCTTCACATTCCAGAATGCTGCTTGGCTGGGCCCCTGTTTGCAAGCCAACAGATTCTGAGAACAGAAGCAGAGACTCAGCTTGCTCCTGTACAGAACTCTGTGACTGCCTCGGCAATTTGGCAGGCGGTGAAGAGACAGATGGTTGCTCAACAGTGCTGTGGTCCTGAGAGGAGGTGGAAGCAATTGAAGTCGATGAATTGGCTGACATCCAACCAACAACAGCTTCAATTTGTTCTTCCCGCAGCAGGGGTTACGCCGACCTCCTACAAAAGTGCACATAAAGGAACGTTCACGGGGAAAACTGGTGGATTCTGTGTCACTGGGGGCGGCAGCAGCCACAGAATCCCACGTCCTCTCCCTGCTGAAACTCCACGTCCACGACCACGTGCCTTACTCCCTGCCTTCTTCATCTTGGTAGATTGATAAAGAAAGTCTGAAAAGTTATAAGGCCTAAGTGTGCTTATTCCGCAGAGACTGCAGTGAACACTGCACACAACTGTTCACTACCCAACGCGTCACAGCAGGAAAGCAGTCTGTGCGTCCAAACAAAGGAGCAAGCATACATGCACGTACCCTGTTTATAAAGCTATGTAAAAAAAAATAATTAGGTAGTAGTGACGCACACTTTATTGTGGTACAGTATTACATCGCCATTCACCATCTGTGGCTATGCAGTCTCATCTATATATACCTTATCTATCCGTTGTCATGCTTGCAAGTCCACAGTCAGGCATAAATAGCAATTTTCACTATGCACTATGCACTTTTTAAAGGTTATGTTTGTTAAGAAAAATGATTATTGGCACATATTATGAGTATTACCTGATGGTAATTGTCTAATTTTTATAAACTGTTTAGTGACATTATTCAGCAAATGTAACATTTTATTAATGTCACTGATAACTTGTAATGCTGATGATGTTTTGAAGTCAGACATTCATTGTCTATACAATAAAAATGGTGTACATACTGTTACTTATCCATCATTAATGGATTCAGATATGTACTTGTATGCTTTTATGTACAACCGTATAGCAGATTCCTTAACTAATTTAGTTTGTGGTTTGCATTGCTGTTCAACATGTTAATGTATGCGTTTATGTTTGTCAATTCTTTATTTATCTATATATTTTTTTAAATGAAATCATCATCTTATGCTAGTAAAGGTTATCTTTCTCTTCTTTGGAGTATAGACATTTAAAATTGACACGTAACAAGGAAAATACTTGATCTAGTATTTAAACATCTTCCTTGACCCTGGGCTCCAATACCGCCAGTTGTTGCCTGGAAGTGCTGTTAGCACAGTCAACACTTGGTCTTGTGTTACGGGGGTTCAGTAATGTCAGCTGTTCCCCTGTTGTGTGTACGGCAAAAAGTCCTGGTGCCTCCACCCTGTTTTCTTCTCATCCCTGGGCTCCAACACCGCCGGTTGTTGCTCGGAAGTACTTGGCACGGGTACTGACTCCTGCCCAGCCTGGTTACAGCACGACAGCTGTTTCCTGGCAGTGTCAACGTCAATAAGCCTCCAATAAGTTGTCCTGTCGTGTTGCATTCTGGTTAGCCGACTCTATGGTGTCTGCAGTTTAGGTCATTCCTATGTGTGCTGTGGGATATGTAAATAAAGGCTGTTTCCGTTGTGACAATAGGACAAGCACCCACTGTAGGACTGTGTGATTCGGTAACTGCGGACGGCTTGCGGCCTGTCAACTTACATTTTCATGGGTGCCTTCTAGTACCCGTCCGGGTTCCAGTACCGTCAACTGGTTCTCCGCAGTGCCTTTGGCCTAGGTGCCTCCATCTCGGTATCCGAGTTACAGCAACGTCTGCTGGTCCTTGGTAGTGCTTTGGAGCACAGGTACCTCCTGCTTAGTAACCGTGTCCCAGTAACGTCAGCTGGTCCTCGGTTGTGCCATTGGCTCTTTTCCTTCTGCTGCCCCTCCGGGTTCCAGCACAGTCAGCTGGTCCTCGTTACTTCCATTGTCTCTTGTACCATCTGCGTTCGCGTTCCAGTAACGTCAGCTGGTTCGCGGAAGTTAGTCAGCCTTCTTGTACCTTCAGCTACATTTACAAATTGAAGATTTTTGAAATGTTTTTTTGGGTAATCACTCGGGATCTCCAACAATGAAGACGACGACCCTGATGACCACCCCGAAGAAGATGACGACCACAAGGACGACGAGCATCAAGCCAACCAGCCTGAACACCATCACAAAGAAGAAATAAAAGATTACCCAGAAGATCACCAACAGGACAAAGAAGGTTAAGACAAACTACAAGATACAGAACAAGAGACAGAAGAACAATAAGCAGAAGATCAAAAAGCAGAACATGAAGTATAAGACCAAAATGAAGAGCTAAATATATGCTCTAAATTATAATCAGAAGAAGACTAAGCAGTGTATGGGGGTGAGTCCGTTCCTCCTCGTGGTGCCCCTGGAAAATGCCTGCTGCTGCAGGCTAAACTGAACACGGACAAATACTGTTGTAATTTAAATCTTTTGTGACAGCAAGAACGCAAGGATGAAATATTCATACTTTTAAAGATTACAAGTACAGGAATCTCTGCCACAAATAAGAATATGATGAAGAAGATGAAGAGGAAGAAGATGAAGAAGTAGAATATGAAGAAGAAGAATAGTTTAATAAGAACAATATGAGTAATGTTAACAAAAAGATGAATAGGAATAAGTTTAAAAAGAAGATAAAGAAGGTGAAGATGAAGAATAATTTGATGAAAAAGATGATGCTGCTGAAGATTATGAAGGAGAAAGTGTGGCACTGGCAAAAGTTAAAAAGGTGAAGAGCATGGAAGTTGTGAAACATACATATTTGCCAAAATAGAAAAAAGGTTAACAACATTGTCAAGTTCTTCGTCAATCCGAACATCTTTAAAAAAAAATATATTAATGCTATTCCATTTGATTGGGTTAAACATCTATGCCTTTAATGTCTCCTCAACCTCCCCAATACATTCTACATTACTCTTTGTTGTTTTCCTTCATGTACAATTAACCAACAAGGCAAGAATGGGCTTTTTTTATTTCCGATATTTTGTTCCCATAGACTTACATTGGATTTCCGGTATCGGGTATCGCCGATATTTTTGGGGTATCGGCGATACCATTCCGATTCCGATACTTTTGGATATCGGAAAGTATCGCTCAACTCTACTGAAGAGGAGTTGATGGATGACCCAGTTGTTGACCCGGATTGGCATCCATTGGGGGAAGAGGGTGCCGCTGGCAATAGCTCAGAAGAGGAGAAGGATCCGCAGCAGGTATCTACATCGCAGCAGCGGTTATCTGGCAGTCCAGTAGCAGTCCAAAAACGTGTTAGAAAAACAAAAAGAGTTGCAGGACAGCTTGGCCAGACGGTCAAATTAGCACAGCGTGCAAGCCCTGAAAATTTAAACCATAGTAGGAAGAGTCCAGTGTGGCACTTTTTTGACCTGAATCCTATTGATGAGGCAAAGGTTATTTGTAAGCAGTGCGGAACGACCTTTAGCTGAGGGAAAAATCTCAGAAATTTTAATACCAGTTGCATGCTTAGATATTTAATGAACATGCACTTGCAAGCGTGGACAGACTACAATACCTACATATCCCCCCCTAATGCCAGCATCAGCACCTGGCACACCCGGGCAAGTGCCGGTTCAATGACCAGGTGGGGGGGCCGACTCGTGGGGGATGGCACTGGCACAAAAAATGTGTCTCTGACGGTGGGAGGGCACACTCGCCGTCAGACACACCGGCGTACTCTGAGGGGCCCTGTGCCAGTGCCGTCGCCCATGAGTCGGCCCCCCCTGCTTGCTCAGGGCCCCAGCACTTGCAATACTAACCTCTCCATGCTCCACGGCTGTGACGTCTTCCGCATTTCCTGACAGTGATATTCAGGTTAGAGAGTGCGATGACGTCACGTCTGTACGCCCTCTGCCTAAACAGTCCAAGTTCAGAGAGGTGTAAGATGGTGACGCTGAGGAGTCGAGAGTAGAGCAGTGCACAGCGAGGAGAGGTATTTCATTTTTTGTAATGTTTGGAGGAATATATGTTGAGCATTATACACTGGATCATTAATAAAGGGGCCCATTGTATATGGAGCATGATTTTGGCCCATAAGACACTGGAGCATCATCCATGGGGCCCATCATAAACTGGAGCATTGTAAATGGGGGACAGCAGACAGTGGAGCAGCATTTACGGGGCCCATTATACACTGGATCATTAATAATGGAGCCTATTATATTTGGTGTGTGATTTTGGCCCATAAGACACTGAAGCATTATCCATGGGGCCAATCATATACTGGAGCATTGTAAATGGGGGACAGCAGACACTGGAGCAGCATTTACGGGGCAAATTATACACTGGATCATTAATAATGGGGCCCAATTAGAGTTGAGCGATACTTTCCGATATCCTAAAGTATCGGAATCGGAATGGTATCGCCGATATCACTAAAATATCGGCGATACCCGATACCGATACCGGAAGTCCCATGTAAGTCTATGGGAACAAAATATCGCAACTAAAAAAACCCCATTCTTTCCTTGTAAACACTAAATATACACACATAGAATACATATATATATATATATATATACATGTCATTGTGACATATATATATACATATATGTATAGTTTATACACTTCTACATAGTAAAATATCCTTTGATTCAATTGCCGGGTAAAGCCGGCTTCAGTGAAAAGACAGAAGCACCCGACATGAAATGACACTTGGTGTACATAGGGTTAACCATGTCTTTTCATGTTGTTTGCTATCTGATTTGCACAAACAATTAAATCAGACTATGTGTGCAAAATTTCACACCTGTAGGGGTTAATTAAAGGTGTAAATTCGTTGTAAAAAAAACGGACTTTTTTGCTACGAATTTACACCTTTAATTAACCCCTACAGGTGTGAAATTTTGCACACATAGTCTGATTTAATTGTTTGTGCAAATTAGATAGCAAAGGACATGAAAAGACATGGTTAACCCTATGTACACCAAGTGTCATTTCATGTCGGGTCACCCGACATGAAATGACACTTGGTGTACATAGGGTTAACCATGTCTTTTCATGTCCTTTGCTATCTAATTTGCACAATCAATTAAATCAGACTATGTGTGCAAAATTTCACACCTGTAGGGGTTAATTAAAGGTGTAAATTCGTTGTAAAAAACCGGACTTTTTTGCTACGAATTTACACCTTTAATTAACCCCTACAGGTGTGAAATTTTGCACACATAGTCTGATTTAATTGTTTGTGCAAATTAGATAGCAAAGGACATGAAAAGACATGGTTAACCCTATGAACACCAAGTGTCATTTCATGTCGGGTCACCCGACATGAAATGACACTTGGTGTACATAGGGTTAACCATGTCGTTTCATGTCCTTTGCTATCTAATTTGCACAATCAATTAAATCAGACTATGTGTGCAAAATTTCACACCTGTAGGGGTTAATTAAAGGTGTAAATTCGTTGTAAAAAAACCGGACTTTTTTGCTACGAATTTACACCTTTAATTAACCCCTACAGGTGTGAAATTTTGCACACATAGTCTGATTTAATTGTTTGTGCAAATTAGATAGCAAAGGACATGAAAAGACATGGTTAACCCTATGTACACCAAGTGTCATTTCATGTCGGGTTCTGCATTTTCACAAAAGCCGGCAATTGAATTAGCGGCTATTATACTATGTAGAAGTGTATGAACTACAAATATAAATATATATATATATGTGTCACAAATTCAATGACATGTATATATATATATGAGGTGTAAAATTGCTGAAAAAAAATGCGTGGGCTCCCGCCCTATTTTCGCAACCAGACAGACAAAGCCAGTGAGTGGGGGCAGATAATAATAGCCCAGAGAGGGACCATTATTTTTGCCCCCCCCGGCTACTAACATCTGCCCCCAGACACCCCAGGAAAGACAAATCTATAATTAGATTCGCCCTTTCTGGCACTTTGCCCGTCTATTCCCATTGCCCTGTAGCGGTGGCGAATGGGTTAATATGGGGTTAAAGCCACCTTGCTATTGAAAGGTGACCTTAAGCCAGGTTAATAATTGAGAGCTGTCAATTAGACAACTATCAATTATTAATCCTATTGCATGAAATAAAAATAAAACACACACACTTTAATTAAAAATCATTTTAATGAAATAAAGACACATGTTTTTGACCATCTTTTATTTTACTGCAAAAACCATTTCCTGTAATAAAAATAAATAAAAAAGCAAAATTATTCTTACCTATCCCATGCACAGTCAGGTCCCACGGTGTAATCCTTCAGAAAGGGTTAATGTTTACTGCAGGGACCGCAGCTAATGCTGCAGCCTCACAGTAAACCCCAAATGAATGAGTTCCTCTCCTGCCTGACAGGAGAGTAAAGGCTGGGTGTCACATAACGATACACCAGCGATCCCGACAACGATATGCACTTGTCAGGATCGCTGGTGTATCGCTACATGATCGCTGCTGAGCTGCCAAACAGGCAGCTCAGGCAGCGATCTGGGACAGCGACACTGCGGGTAACATCGCTTAAGGGCCCGTCTCACATAGCGATATCGCTACCGTGATCGCTGCTGAGTCACTAGTTTTGTGACGCAGCAGCGAGCTCACCAGCGATATCGCTGTGTGTGACATTCAGCGACGATCAGCCCCCCTGCCGGGTATCACTGATCGTCGCAGAAATGTCAGGACCTTTTTTTGATTGCTGGTTTCCCTCTGACAGGCACGCATCGCTGCGTGTGACAGGCGGGAGACCAGCGATCCGCTGGTAACCAAGGTACACAGCGGGTTTCCAGGCACCGCGCAGCGCTTGGAAACCCGCTGTGTACCTTGGATACCAGCTCCCTGCATCAGGGCGCTGGTATCCAAGGTACACAGCGGGTTTCTAGGCACAGCCCCGCGCCTGGAAACCCGCTGTGTACCTTGGTTACCAGCGGATCGCTGGTCTCCCGCCTGTCACACGCAGCGATGTGTGCCTGTCAGCGGGAAACCAGCGATCAAAAAAAGGTCCTGACATTTCAGCGACGATCAGCGATACCCGGCAGGGGGGCTGATCGTCGCTGAATGTCACACACAGCGATATCGCTGGTGAGCTCGCTGCTGCGTCACAAAACTAGTGACTCAGCAGCGATCTCGGTAGCGATATCGCTATGTGAGACGGGCCCTTAAGTGGAAAGCTTAATTGATTGCTTTCCACTTTCACTTCAGGTCAGCCAGGGACACAATCAGTGACGTCAGAGGGAACTGATTAACAAAAATAGGGGTTCCCTTCGAAAAAAAAATGGCGTGGGGTCCCCCCTATTTTTGTTAACCAGCCAGATGAAGCAGACCGCTGAGGCCTGGATTTTCAGGCTGTTAAGGAGCCAAGATCCATGGACCTTGCCAGCCTGATAATACCAGGCCACAGCAGTCTGCATATCTTGGCTGATTAACAAAAATAGGGGATCCCCTCGAAAAAAATTGGCGTGGGGTCCCCCCTATTTTTGTTAACCAGCCAGATGAAGCAGACCGCTGAGGCCTGGATTTTCAGGCTGTTAAGGAGCCAAGATCCATGGACCTTGCCAGCCTGATAATACTAGGCCACAGCAGTCTGCATATCTTGGCTGATTAACAAAAATAGGGGATCCCCTCGAAAAAAACTGGCGTGGGGTCCCCCCTATTTTTGTTAACCAGCCAGATGAAGCAGACCGCTGAGGCCTGGATTTTCAGGCTGTTAAGGAGCCAAGATCCATGGACCTTGCCAGCCTGATAATACCAGGCCACAGCAGTCTGCATATCTTGGCTGATTAACAAAAATAGGGGATCCCCTCGAAAAAAATTGGCGTGGGGTCCCCCTATTTTTGTTAACCAGCCAGATGAAGCAGACCGCTGAGGCCTGGTTTTTCAGGCTGGTAAGGATCCAATATCCATGGACCTTGCAAGCCTGATAATACCAGGCCACAGCAGTCTGCTTAGCTTGGCTGGTTAACAAAAATAGGGGATCCCCTCGAAAAAAAAACGGCGTGGGGATCCCCCCTATTTTTGTTAACCAGCCAAGTAAAATGCAGACTGCTGCGGCCTGGTATTAAAAGACTGTCAAGGCCCATGGATTTTGGCCCTCAACAGCCTGATAATACCAGGCTACAGCAGCCCCACATTTGGCGCATCAAAAGATGTGCAAATTGTGGCACTTTACCCGGCTCTTCCCACTTGCCCTGTAGCGGTGGCAAGCGGGGTAATAAGGGGTTATTGTCACCGTTGATTGCACGGTGACAATAAGCCCGGTTAATAATGGAGAGGTGTCAATAAGACACCGATCCATTATTAATCCCAAAGTTATTAAATGTATAAAAAAAAGACAAAGCAAGAAAAAAGTATTTTAATGAAATAAAAGAGACAACACAGTTTTCATTAATTTTATTACTCTCTCATTCCTGCGACGCCATCGATCTCCTGTAAAAAAAGAAAAAAAACAAACAACAGTATACCACCTGTCCGACGCAGTCCATAACGATAGTCCCACGACGATCCAACTCTGCTACATCGCAATGACAGGCAGAGCCTGTCATCGCGACGCAGCACAGCTGATTACCTGCTTCCCCGGCGGTGACGTCATCGGACTGACTGCTTTACGGCCGGGATTACCCAGCAGTCACTGCAGTTATCGCGAGAAACTGCATGTGACCGCCGGGGAAAGAAGATTGCGGCCATGAAGCAGTCCAGGACGTGACCGCCGGAGATCTTCTGCCAGGTAAGTGCCGCTGACTCCTGACAGACCCGACCGACGGACACTGACAGTGACAGTGACAATCCCGATTCCGGTATCCGATAAGACGAAAATATCGGAACTCGGAATCGGAATTCCGATACAGCTAATATCGGCCGATACCCGATATTTGCAGTATCGGAATGCTCAACACTAGGCCCAATATATTTGGTGCATGATTTTGGCCCATAAGACACTGGAGCATCATCAATGGGGCACAAATAATACAGGAGCATTCTAAATGGGGCTGATCAGACACTGGAGCATCATCCATGGGGCCCAACATATACTGGAGCATTCTAAATGGGGCAGATCAGACACTGGAGCAGAATTCATGGGGCCCATCCTATACTGGAGCATTGTAAATGGGGGACAGCAGACACTGGAGCAGCATTTACGGGGCCCATTATACACTGGATCATTAATAATGGGGCCCAATATATTTGGTGCATGATTTTGGCCCATAAGACACTGGAGCATCATCCATGGGGCCCATTATATACTGGAGCATCATATGGGTTTCATTATTTATGGGGCATCATATAGAGTATGGAGAATCATATGGAGCACATATGGGGCCTATTCTGTATAGAGCATTATATGGAGCCCATTCTGTAAGGAGCAATATATGGGGCCCATCATATGCTGTATGGAGCTTTATTTGCGACTCATTATACTGTGTGGAGCAATATGTGGGGCTCATTATACTCTATGGGGACCATCCTATACTGTATGGCAAATTATATGGAGACCATCATATACTGGAGCATTATGTGGAGCTCATCATACACTGTATGGAACAGTATATGAGTGACTTCCGGGGCAAAGTAAGAGTAGCGCATGTGCTGTAATGATTTTATGCTTTGCCCACTGATGGGCAAATCACACTGCACATGCGCCGCCCGAATTTAAATTGCGCAATTGCGGGAAGCCGAACGCTGTCTGTGGGATTCACAGACGGTGATACGCAACTGATGCCGAGGAGCGGGGGGGAGGACAGAGAAAACTCCGCCCTCCTGACCTGACTGCCATGATTGACAGCGAAAAATACCAACTTTACAAAGGTATTTTGATATGAAAACGGGGGTATCAGGATATATGATACCTACCGTTAGCTTTGTCATGGGACGCACTATTCAGCCATATCTTTAGTTGATATGGCAAAATTAGGGTGATAGATTCATATAGAGTGATAGAAGCAGACCACTGAGGCCTGGATTTTCAGGCTGTTAAGGAGCCAAGATCCATGGACCTTGCCAGCCTGATAATACCAGGCCACAGCAGTCTGCATATCTTGGCTGATTAACAAAAATAGGGGATCCCCTCGAAAAAAATTGGCGTGGGGTCCCCCCTATTTTTGTTAACCAGCCAGATGAAGCAGACCGCTGAGGCCTGGATTTTCAGGCTGTTAAGGAGCCAAGATCCATGGACCTTGCCAGCCTGATAATACCAGGCCACAGCAGTCTGCATATCTTGGCTGATTAACAAAAATAGGGGATCCCCTCGAAAAAAATTGGCGTGGGGTCCCCCCTATTTTTGTTAACCAGCCAGATGAAGCAGACCGCTGAGGCCTGGTTTTTCAGGCTGGTAAGGATCCAATATCCATGGACCTTGCAAGCCTGATAATACCAGGCCACAGCAGTCTGCTTAGCTTGGCTGGTTAACAAAAATAGGGGATCCCCTCGAAAAAAAAACGGCGTGGGGATCCCCCCTATTTTTGTTAACCAGCCAAGTAAAATGCAGACTGCTGCGGCCTGGTATTAAAAGACTGTCAAGGCCCATGGATTTTGGCCCTCAACAGCCTGATAATACCAGGCTACAGCAGCCCCACATTTGGCGCATCAAAAGATGTGCCAATTGTTTCACTTTACCCGGCTCTTCCCACTTGCCCTGTAGGGGTGGCAAGCGGGGTAATAAGGGGTTATTGTCACCGTTGATTGCACGGTGACAATAAGCCCGGTTAATAATGGAGAGGTGTCAATAAGACACCGATCCATTATTAATCCCAAAGTTATTAAATGTATAAAAAAAAGACAAAGCAAGAAAAAGTATTTTAATGAAATAAAAGAGACAACACAGTTTTCATTAATTTTATTACTCTCTCATTCCTGCGACGCCATCGATCTCCTGTAAAAAAAGAAAAAAAACAAACCAACAGTATACCACCTGTCCGACGCAGTCCATAACGATAGTCCCACGACGATCCAACTCTGCTACATCGCAATGACAGGCAGAGCCTGTCATCGCGACGCAGCACAGCTGATTACCTGCTTCCCCGGCGGTGACGTCATCGGACTGACTGCTTTACGGCCGGGATTACCCAGCAGTCACTGCAGTTATCGCGAGAAACTGCATGTGACCGCCGGGGAAAGAAGATTGCGGCCATGAAGCAGTCCAGGACGTGACCGCCGGAGATCTTCTGCCAGGTAAGTGCCGCTGACTCCTGACAGACCCGACCGACGGACACTGACAGTGACAGTGACAATCCCGATTCCGGTATCCGATAAGACGAAAATATCGGAACTCGGAATCGGAATTCCGATACAGCTAATATCGGCCGATACCCGATATTTGCAGTATCGGAATGCTCAACACTAGGCCCAATATATTTGGTGCATGATTTTGGCCCATAAGACACTGGAGCATCATCAATGGGGCACAAATAATACAGGAGCATTCTAAATGGGGCCGATCAGACACTGGAGCATCATCCATGGGGCCCAACATATACTGGAGCATTCTAAATGGGGCAGATCAGACACTGGAGCAGCATTCATGGGGCCCATCCTATACTGGAGCATTGTAAATGGGGGACAGCAGACACTGGAGCAGCATTTACGGGGCCCATTATACACTGGATCATTAATAATGGGGCCCAATATATTTGGTGCATGATTTTGGCCCATAAGACACTGGAGCATCATCCATGGGGCCCATTATATACTGGAGCATCATATGGGTTTCATTATTTATGGGGCATCATATAGAGTATGGAGAATCATATGGAGCACATATGGGGCCTATTCTGTATAGAGCATTATATGGAGCCCATTCTGTAAGGAGCAATATATGGGGCCCATCATATGCTGTATGGAGCTTTATTTGCGACTCATTATACTGTGTGGAGCAATATGTGGGGCTCATTATACTCTATGGGGACCATCCTATACTGTATGGCAAATTATATGGAGACCATCATATACTGGAGCATTATGTGGAGCTCATCATACACTGTATGGAACAGTATATGAGTGACTTCCGGGGCAAAGTAAGAGTAGCGCATGTGCTGTAATGATTTTATGCTTTGCCCACCGATGGGCAAAGCACACTGCACATGCGCCGCCCGAATTTAAATTGCGCAATTGCGGGAAGCCGAACGCTGTCTGTGGGATTCACAGACGGTGATACGCAACTGATGCCGAGGAGCGGGGGGAGGACAGAGAAAACTCCGCCCTCCTGACCTGACTGCCATGATTGACAGCGAAAAATACCAACTTTACAAAGGTATTTTGATATGAAAACGGGGGTATCAGGATATATGATACCTACCGTTAGCTTTGTCATGGGACGCACTATTCAGCCATATCTTTAGTTGATATGGCAAAATTAGGGTGATAGATTCACTTTAAAGTGTAGGGGAAAACCGACTCCAGCAAAATGGTCGCTGAACACATGACCGAACTTACTCCACTTACTCCACCCGACTTTCGCGAAAATCGCCGACTTTTGAAAATGAACGACCTGTTTCGCTCAACTCTATATGGGACCAGTTATGTATGGAGCAATATATGGGGCTCATTATTCTGTATGGCGCACTATGTGGTGGCCATAATACTGTATGGAGGAATATAGTGTCCGGTTTTTGAGCTATTGTAGATTTTAACAGAGATATCAGTCATGTCATGTAAGAAGTGAAGTATTTTTCATTGTACTGACACTCTTTGGCCCGGGGCACACGAAAACCGGGAGCCATCCCTACCCACCCGAAAATTTAGCCAATTACCCCCAGTTTTCAATGCATAACTATTATTATAAAGTTAATTAAGGTTGCAAAGCTTAAGTAATAAGAATTGATGTCGTTGCCATTCAAATGGACACTGTAGGTGTGTTTAATATCCTCCACTCCCTGCCGACTTTGCTTCCCCATTGACTTGCATTGGGTTTCGTGTTTCAGTCGGACCCCCGACTTTTCCCGATAGTCGGCCTATTTTGTTCGACCTGACTTTTGAGAAAGTCGGGTTTCATGAAACCCGACTCGACCCTAAAAAAAAGTGAAAGTCGCTCATCTCTACTGATGAATGATGATCAATTCATGCACAGTAGAAATTTGATAATGTGCCCAGCAGCAGTCAGCCTTTGGCCATGCATGAGGTATCAGGATCTGGGCCAGCATTTACAGCTTTGAATTGAAGTTTACACTAAGATTAGGTTGGTAAGGGACGGTGTAGGCCTGCTGTGCTGACAGCCCTGATATCTCATGCAATAATTCAAATTGCTTTTCTTTTCAGCCACACTCAGTGCCACAAACATTAGTTTAATAAACAACTATTGGTAGAAAAATGTAAGGATAGTAACACAGGTAGTTGACTGTTGATCAATTCACGCACAATAGAAATGTGATAGTGGCACAGCCGCAGTCAGTCATGGGCGATGCATAAGTTATCAGGAACTTGGCCAGCATTTAGAGCACTCAATTGAAGTTTACATAAAGACGAGGAGGGTGAGGAACCGGTGTAGGCTGCTGTGCTGAGAGCCTTGATTCCTCATGTAACAGCTAAAACTGTTCTTTTGCTCAGCCATACTCAGGTGGCTCAAATATCATCTTTGCAGACAGCTATAGTTATAAACATTTAAGTACAGTAACACAGGTTGTAGACTAAAAGAAAGTGCAAGCCTGCCGGTTTGGGAACCCTACTGTACAGGCAACACATATGAAGGAGACCCAACTTGGAGTCAAAGCATTAACAACAATATTGTCACATACCACTAAAGAGACATCAATTTCCCCAGCCTAGAAATAGTATAATGGGCCTCTGACACCCTTACTCTACAGGCAACACACCAGATGGAGACCCAACTTGGAGTCTCCACATTTCATAAAATAGTTTGTAGCATCAGCAGCAGTGGCAACAGCAGGCACGGAAGCCACAACAAAGGTGTCACAGACTGCAATAACATAAGATCAATGCAGCACACTAAAAACATCACCATTAACTAGTCTTGCCAGTCTGCGACTGGGGTACAAAATTCATTGGAGATCCATGACTTGTTCGTCTTGAAGAAAGTTAGGTGGTCTACACTTTCAGGGGACAGCCAAATGCACTTATCCATCACAATACCACCAGCAGCGCTGAAGACACGTTCTGAGAGAACGCTGGCTGCCGGGGATGACAAAACCTCCAAGGTGTGACAGGCGAGCCAGGCTACTCTTCCATTTTTAATGGCGAAAATGCAAAAGAGACGAATTTCACCTAAGTGCATTAATATTGAGCTCGAGATACTCCTGCACCATCCTGGCCAGTCATTCACAACATGTCAGACTTGAACTCTGTTCTGTTTGTGCAGGTCTAAACATGTGTGAAATAACTCATAGAAATTCCTTCTGCCACTTACACTGCTGCTTCTGCTGCTAATGTTTTTGCTTTAACAACTCGATGTTCCTGGGGTTAAGTGTCTATAACTTTAATAGAGGCTGTCTGCTTCACTGCTGTCTTGGGGAAAACCACTCTTAAAATTGTCGACAAATGTGTTGCGATACTCCAACATGCAAGTGTAACTTGCTGGAATGGGAAGCATCTGGTAAAATTTACTCTAGTATTGTGGATCTAACAGAGTGGCAGTCCAGTAGTCAGCACTATTTAAAATCATAGAATCATAGAATGGTAGAGTTGGAAGGGACCTCCTGGATCATCTGGTCCAACCCCTGCTCAAAGCAGGATTCTCTAAATCATCCCAGACAGATGTCTGTCCAGCCTAACAATACGGGCATCATGTTTCAGATGCAGTAATGCAGCAAGAAGGCACTCATGCGTCTGGTGCTTCCATTAGGTCCAAATTCAAGGGGTGATGGTGGCAGGGTAACACTCAAGCTTGCTTCCTCCGTCCCCTCCTGCCAACCATAGATAACAGAATGGGGGATCACTATCCTCTTCATCTGCTCACTGTTGCATGCACATCACCTATTCCTCCTCATCCTCTTCCATTTGTTCCTTGGCTCCTGTACCTTCAGTAACAGTTTGTCTGGTACCATGAGCCCCTCTTGATTGCTGTAATCCACCCTCCCATGGCACCTGCCTGAGGAATGACAATCTGTAACATACTGATATTGTTATCCCTTCCACATCCCCCTCTGCTTCCACCTGTTCATCTGTGACCACCTACTCCCGTAGACTATTTAGACGGTGCTCTAGCATGTAGATGATCGAATTAGTGATGCCAATGATGGCAATGTCAATGCTAACCATTTCAGTAGCCATTTCGAAACTGTGCAAAAGGGTGACGACAGCCTTCATCTCTGCCACTCCGCAAGCGTGATTTTCCCCACGCCTGTACTGCGCTGGCCTAGGCTGTGCAAAAAAATCTACTGCACCAGGGCTCGTCATTGCTGCCACAGTTGCTGCAACATGTGCAGAATTGAATTCCACTGTGTTGGCACACCATGGAAATGGTCTATCGGTAGGCTGAAAGACCTCTGCAGCAATGCAAGTCGATGACCTACGGGATGCGAATGGCAGAATTAAGAACACAGTGACAATGCTTTCTGCAGTAGTGCATCCAGGCCAAGATAGTGGCAGACTTTGAGTGATTTTGCTTGTATTATAGATAAAATAAAATCTTGAAACAAGACCCCTTTTAAAATATTGCATCTCCCATGGTATTTAAAACCACATTAAAAGTTTTGTTAAGCCTTCAGGTGCTTTACATGAATTAACAAAAATAAATAAAAACATGGAAAATGTAATTGTCTCCATTGAAATGTTTCATTAATAGTGATGAGCGAGTATGCTCGTTGCTTGGGTTTTCCCGAGCATGCTCGGTTGGTCTCCGAGTATTTGGAAGTACTTGGAGATTTAGTTTCTGTTGCCGCAGCTGCGTGATTTGTGGCTACTTGACAGCTTGAATACATGTGAGGATTGCCTGTTAGGGAATTCCCACATGTATTCAGGCTGTCAAATAGCCGCAAATCATGCAGCTACGGCAACAGAAACTAAATCTCCGAGCACTTCCAAATACTCGGAGACCACCGGAGCTTGCTCGGGGAAACCCGAGCAACGAGTATACTCGCTCATCACTATTCATTAACCTTAAATATTTCATTTTCACAAAGGTTAATAACAGAAAATGTACTCCACAATGTGTTATGCAATTTTTCATTATAGCAGCAATAACCCACATGGGGTGAAAAATTACTAGTTGGCTACAAGATTGGAGTAAACACCAGGTTGCATTTGCAGAGCCTTTAAGGTGTCAAAGCAGCAGAAACCACCCAAAATTTACCTCAATTTGGAAAGTACACCGCATAAAGAATTTTCCTAGGGGAGTGCTGAACTCATACTGAATTTTACAGTGAGCTGTGAAAATTAAAAATTACATTTTTCCAGTAAAATGTTGCTTTAGCCCCAAAGTTATCAATTTCAGTAACATAAAAAATACTGCATATATGATCAGAAACTACGATTTGGAAACATGGTAGGGCTTAGAAGAGGAGTGCAATTTGAGCTTTAGGCCAGACTCACACTTGCGAGTGTGATTTGAGAAAATCGCGCTAGTCTCTCACATCAATACATGCAGCCACACACTCCGGTCCCGAGTGACGGCGGTAGTGCTGGGTATTGATGCGAGAGACTCGCGCGAGTTTCTTGCATGACACTCGCAAGTGTGACCTCTGCCTTGGAGTGCAAATTTGGCTGGAATAGAACTTAATTTAAAAATAACTCTCAGAGAAATCATATAGATGCGGAGTAAGTATTTTTACCCTATATATATTTCATGAAATGTTATGACATTGGGCAGTTACAAATTAAAAAAATGGATATTTTACACTAATATATTGTTTTGGCCCCACATTTTTAGTTTACATAAGTGGTGACAAAAGAAAATTTATACACTTCATTTCACAATTTCTAACAAATGTGTTAATATCCCATGTGTGCTGTAAACTACTGTTTGGGAACTTGGTGAAACTCTGAAGGGAATATGCCCTAATCTTTTTAAGAGTAAATTTGGCTGGAATAGCTTGCCGGCACCATTTACAGAGCTCCTCAAGTGACAGAACAGAGCTATTGGAGAAGAGAGTCCGCTATAGTATAATAATGACACTTTCTGCTGATGGTGCATGTTCTGCTTCTGAGCTGGCTTCATTACTATGCGACAAATACGACCGTTTGTGGGATCTCATTGCTTGCTGCGGTACATGTACATTGGAAGACGGAAAGAGGCTAAGTTCTACTGTATTTTGGGGTTTTCTTACTTAAATCATAAAACTTTTGTCCCCTTTAATTATATGTCAGATTCATTGTTAACCCCTGGCAGCCATGATAGCCAAACAGCCCCACAATCACTTCACAGGAGTAGCTTATAGAGGGTTCCTCATTACCTATCCTTACCAGGGTTTTAACAACATAAGATACCTTTAAAGAAACTAGTACAACAATTAGATAGTTGTGGTAGATTTAACAATTTGGTCTCTTTTCTTGCCATTAAATCAACAGAGGGAGCAGCTTGCAAGTTTCTGGCACAGACAGCTACGGATACAACTGACATTGTCTAGATTTTTTATTTAAGTTTGTTTAGTGTGACGCAAGCCTCTGCTTCCTGTTCAGAGCCCGAGCACATTTGCCAGGGCCGTTGCTCATCTGTGGCTGGGAGCCCTGCCTGGACCCTAGGAGGGGTAAAGACTGATGCCTGAACCCCAGGAGGAGTAAAGACTACTACCTGGTCCCACGGAGGGATAAAGGGTGCTGCCCCGGACCGTTGGAAGGCACCACGGGCACCAGGACTGTGTAAGTGCCCCGCCGAAAGGACTTTTAGCATCCAGATTCCAGCATATGGACTACCTCCTCTTGAGTTCGCCGTGGCTGTTGTGGGTACGGCCGTTAGGGAGAGAGCAGGAAGGTCATTTGAACTGTTGCAACTAGACTTTTTTCTGTCTTTTTCTACCTTTTAATACCTCCTTCATCCATCAAAATAAGTTATCCCTGTTGGATCCTAACTGTGATTCTGGACCCTGTTTGCCTGGGCTGCAGCGACTGCTGAGAAGAGGTAAATTGTGTGAGCTATATCTGTCCTGTCTATTTTTGTTATGTACAAGAGGGCTGGGGTGCTCGAAGAACATTTGCTTAGTGGACTCTTTTTCTGGACTGTAACTTTAAGTGACGCGGCCATAACTATCACCCCATGTCACCTTGTTACAATCACACCTGCATTACTACAAAATACCAGTGATTGTCTTTCTTCCATGCCTAACATCATGACCTCCCTCTATCTAAAACTGAATCTGTCAAAAACTCAACTCCTTATGTTTCCTCCCTCCATTAACCTTCCCAAACCCAATATTGTCATTTCCACGTGTGGTTCTATTACTTTTCCCCTGAAGTACACCCGCTATGTTGGGGTTATATGTGACTCAGGTCTTTCCTTCAGTGTCCACATCTGCTCATTCACTCACTCACTCACTCATGTCACCTATGCCTCAAAAACATTTCTAGAATTTGACCTTTTCTTACATTTGACTTTGCAAAAACTCTTACTGCTGCTCTTACTCATTCTAATCTGGATAGTCTGGCTATTGCAACTATCTACTAATCGGTCTCCCTCTAACTGTTAATTTGATTTCCATTGATTATTTTTGTGTGATTTTTTTCATGCAAAAATTATCAATGGAAATCAAATTTATTAACCAATGGAGGCCTGGATTTGGAGTCACACACAAAATTAAAGTGGAATGTAATGTCCTTAAAACAAGTCAAAATGATGCTTAGTAGTGTTTGTGGCCTCCACGTGCCTGTATGACCTCCCTTTGCCTGTATGACCTCCCTACAACGCCTGGGCATGCTCCTGATGAGGCAGCGGATGGTCTCCTGAGGGATCTCCTCCAGACCTGTACTAAAGCATCTGCCAACTCCTGGACAGTCTGTGGTGCAACGTGACATTGGTGGATGGAGCGAGATATGATGTTCCAGATTTGCTCAATCGGATTCAGGTCTGGTGAACGGGCGTGCCAGTCCATAGTTTCAATGCCTTCATCTTGCAAGAACTGCTGACACACTCCAGCCACATGAGGTCTGACATTGTCCTGCATTAGGAGGAACCCAGGGCCAACCTTACCAGCATATGGTCTCACAAAGGGTCTGAGGATCTCATCTCGGTACCTAATGGCATTCAAGCTACCTCTGGTGAGCACATGGATTGCTTTGCGGTCCTCCAAAGAAATGCCACCCCACACCATTACTGACCCACTGCCAAACCGGTCATGCTGAAGGATGTTGCAGGCAGCAAATCTCTCTCCACGGCATCTCCAGACTCTGTCACATCTGTCACATGTGCTCAGTGTAAACCTGCTTTCATCTGTGAAGAGCACGGTGACAGTGGCGAATTTGCCAATCTTGATGTTCTATGACAAATGCCAAGCATCCTCCACAGTGTTGGGCTGTGAACACAACCCCCATCTGTGGACGTCAGGCACTCAGACCATCCTCATGGAGTCGGTTTCTAACCATTTGTGCAGACACATGCACATTTTTGGCCTGCGGGAGGTCATTTTGCAGGGCTCTGGCAGTGCTCCTCCTGTTCCTCCTTGCACAAAGGCGGAGGTAGCGGTCCTGCTGCTGTGTTGTTGCCCTCCTACGGCCCCCTCCATGTCTCCAGGTGTACTGGCCTGCCTCCTGGTAGCGCCTCCAGCCTCTGGACACTACGCTGACAGACACAGCAAACCTTTTTGCCACAGCTTGCATTGATGTGCCATCCTGGATGAGCTGCACTACCTGAGCCACTTGTATGGGTTGTAGAGTCCGTCTCATGCTACCATGAGTGTGAAAGCACAACCAACATTGAAAATTGACCAAAACATCAGCCAGAAAGCATTGGTACTGAGATGTGGTCTGTGGTCCCCACCTGCAGAACCACTCCTTTATTGAGTGTGTCTTGATAATTGCCAATAATTTCCATCTGTTGTCTATTACTTTTGCACAACAGCATGTGAAATTGATTGTCAATCAGTGTTGCTTCCTGGACAGTTTGATTTCACAGAAGTTTGATTTACTTTGTTTGTTAGTTTGTTCCCTTTATTTTTTTGAGCAGCGTAATATATATATATATACATATATATATATGTATATATATATATATATATATAATACTAGCTATGAACCCATTCTATGCCTGGATGGCAAGCATTTTGATTGGTATATGGTCTCCCATCCTGGTATGTGCTGCCCCCTCCAATCCTGGTATGCATGGTACCCCTCATCCCTATCCTGGTATATATGGTACCACTCATCCCTATCCTGCTATGCATGGCCCCCTTATCCCTCTAATGGTATGCATGGCCTCCTTATCCCTATACTGGTATGTATGGTCCCCCCCAATACTGGTATGCAGCGTCACTCTGTCTGAAGCCTTTGTTAACTGCACAAGTGTGACATGCCTGCTCAGTCTGGACAGAGTAACGCACCTGGGGATGAGGCGGGTGGCCCAGGAGATCCCGGTATGCGTAAGCATTGAACGCATACCGTGATCTCCGGCACAACACCTTACCGATCTGGTGTTGCCGCGGGGTCCTGCTGGGGTGTCAGGACACGGCTGGTTGTGGCACCGGAATAGGGCATACCCAGTCCGCGCTTTCCGGCGCCATTTTGTGGAAGACACACTGCAGTGAGTCTTCAAGTAAATGGTGCCGGAAAGCGAGGACTGCGCAGGCGCCGATTTCGCTGGCACAATCCCACCCTCTCCTGACATCATGGCAGAACAACTTACCGATCTGGTATTGCTGCGGGGTCTCGCCGTGATGTCAGGAGAGGGCGGGTTGTGGTGCCAGAATCGAGCGCCGACTTCAGCGACACAATTCCGCCCTCTCCTGACCTCAAGACGAGACCACACGGCTATACCAGGATTGGGGGATGAGGGGTACTATGCATACCAGGATGGGGGATGAGGGGACCATGCATACCAAAATTGGGGGGTTGAAGGGACCATGGATACCAGGATGGGGAGGTCAGGGGACCATGCAATTTAGGATTGCGCGGTGAGGAAACCATGCATACCAGGATTGGGGGGAAGAGGAGACCATGCATACCAGGATTGGGGGGTGAGGGGACCATGCATTCCAGGTTTGGGGGTGAGGGGACAATGCATTCCAGGATTGGGGGGTGAGTGGACCAACTCACCACATATCCTGGTATGCATGGTCCCCTCACCCCCAATCCTGATATGCATTCTCACCTTCAACACCCTATCTTGGTATGCATGGTCCTCTCACTCCCTATTCTGGTCCGCATGGTCCCTCACCCCACTATCCTGGTATGCATGGTCCTCTCACCCCCTTTCCTGGTATGCATGGTCCTCTCACCCCCCTATCCTGGTATGCATGGTCCCTCACCCCCCAATCCTGGAATGTATGGCCGCCTCATCCCTATTCTGGTATGTATGGTCCTCTCACCCCCCACCCAATCCTAGTATGAATGGCTCCTCATTCCTCATCCTGGTATGCATGGTACCCCTTATACCTATCATGGTATGCATGGTCCCCTCACCCCCCAAACCTGGAATGCATGGTCCTCTCGCCCCCCCAATCCTGGTATGCATGGTCTCCTCACCCCCCCAATCCTGGTATGCATGGTCTCCTCATCCCCCAATCCTGGTATGCATGGTCCCCTGACCCCCCACCCTGGTATCCATGGTCCCTGTCATGCAGCTGTAATGCAGGCTAGTGTGTGCTCCACCTGTAGGTTACAGAGGGGAGAAGGGATTACACACTACCAGAGTAGGCCTGCACTGCAGCAGCCAAAACCACCACCAGGTGGCAGCAAAAACGTCCAAAACTGAGTCAGGAATATTCAGTCCACTGAAGTATCACAGATCTCAGCAAGTCCTCTACCGAGCAGAAACACAGGCGCCACCAAGTGGCGAGAGCGTGGTCAGGCAAGCCAAGTCAAAACCGTACGGAGGCAGCAGGACAAAAGGAATAAGCAATATGCGTGGTCAGGAGAAAGCCAGGAGGTCAGCAACGGTCAGAAGCAGATAAGACAAAGACAGAAAGCAGAAGCGAGTCCGAATACAGGCCGAGTCAAAAACCAGAGAATCAAACAGACAAACAGGGAAATGCAGGGAACAGGGAAGACAGAGGGAAACAACAGACATGGGACAAGTCAGGGATAACAGCAGGACAAATCAAGGGTTACCAGTCAGGTTCACAAGCCGAAGGTAGCAGTATAGCTCACACTGCTAGCAGGATGTGTGAGAGCTAAATAGCCAACCTGAACCCAGAATGAGGCAGAGCAAAGTTAACCCTTGACATGATCCGCCCAGACCAAGGGCAGACAGGACTAAACCCTGGAATGGATCATGACAGTACCCTCTTCTCAAGGGGGGGGCCACCGGACCCCCAGACTTCCCAGGATAACGTGCGTGAAATGCCCGAACCAATCGATCAGCATGTACCAATTGCGCCGGGACCCAAGATCGATCCTCAGGACCATAACCCTTCCAATGGACCAAATACTGAAGTGAACTACGGACCCTACGCGAATCCACAATCCGTTCCACTTCAAACTCGGTCTGACCATCCACAGAGACAGGAGGCGGAGGGGATGGAGGCCCTGTGGAAGATGGTACAAATGACTTAAGAAGGGATTTATGAAACACATTGGGGATCCGGAGTGACGGAGGAAGGCGTAACCGAAAGGCAACAGGATTGACCACCTCCATGATCTCGTAAGGACCAAAAAATCTGGGACCTAGCTTAGCAGAGGGAACCTTTAGACGAATATTCTTGGTGGACAACCATACTTTATCTCCCACCAGGAACATAGGTCCTACAGACCGTCGCTTATCCGCAAAAAATTAATGTTTGCCCTGAGCCTCCCCAATGTTCTTTTGGACCTCCCTCCACACCTCCCCCAATCTTTGTACTGCCGTTTCAGCCCCTGGACATCCTGAATCCAGCCTAGAAAATTCGCCAAAATGGGGGTGAAAACCATAGTTACAAAAGAATGGAGAGGTGCCAGTGGACTGGTTAATCCGATTATTGAATGCAAATTCAGCCACGGGCAATGAAGAACACCAATCATCCTGCTGAGGCGTAGCAAGACACCTCAAAATCTGTTCGAGTGACTGATTGGTCCTCTCCGTCTGCCCATTGGTCTCAGGATGGTAAGCAAAACCGAAGGTTAAGCAAATACCCAGTCTTTTACAAAATGACCTCCAAAATTTGGACACAAATTGTACCCCTCTATCAGAAACCACACTCAAAGGCACGCCATGCAGTCGTACAACGTGCTCAACAAACAACCTAGATAGTGTCTCAGCATTAGGCAATCCTGCCAGAGGTACAAAATGCGCCTGTTTACTGAATCTGTCAACCACTACCCAGATTACAGTTTTGCCATTAGAAGGAGGGAGATCAGTGATGAAGTCCATGGACAAATGAGTCCAAGGTCTATCTGGAATAGGCAATGGCACCAATTCCCCGGCCGGTTATGTGAGCTCTTAGCAGGGGCACAGGTATCACAAGCAGACACAAACATAGTGATATCAGAGTTCATGGAGGACCACCAAAATAGCCTAGCAATGGCTTTCCGAGTGGCTGAGATCCCGGGTGTCCACTGAGAGCAGAATCATGGAATTCCCGGAGAACCCTCAACCTGTATTGAACGGGAACAAAGAGTTTATTATCAGGCAAAGAGACTGAGCCTTCTGAATTTCCTGTTCCAATTCAGAGGATAGCCCCGCAACAACCACCCCGTGCTGAAGAATGGAGGAAGGAGGTTCAGGGGGTGATATTGAATCAAAACTGCGAGATAAGGCATCAGCCTTGACATTCTTGGAACCAGGCCGAAAATGATTGAAAAATGAAAACGAGAAAAAAAAAGCGACCACCTAGCCTGTCTAGGAGTCAACCGTTTAGCAGATTCAAGATAAGACAAGTTTTTGTGATCCGTGATAACCGTGATCCGATGAACCGCCCCCTCCAAAAAATGCCTCCATTCTTCAAAAGCCAATTTTATGGCCAATAACTCCTGGTTACCCACATCATAGTTCCTCTCCGCAGA
>JARQOD010005965.1:0-45321 GCA_033576555.1 Oophaga sylvatica | reverse complement strand
TTAGATAAGTTCCTTAGGGGGTCTAGTTTCCAAAATGGGGTCACTTGTGGGGGAGATCCAATGTTTAGGCACACAGGGACTCTCCAAATGCCCAACAAATTTTAGGATCCATTTTATCCTGTTGCCCATGTAAAAATGAAAAAATTGATGCTAAAAGAAAATTTTTGTTGGAAAAATTAAAATGTCCATTTTTTCCTTCCACGTTGCTTCAGCTCCTGTGAAGCACCTGAAGGGTTAATAATCTTCTTGAATGTAGTTTTGAGTAGCTTGAGGGGTTCAGTTTTTATAAAGGTGTCACTTTTGGGTATTTTCTGCCATATCGACCCCCTCAAAGTGACTTCAAATGTGAGGTGGTCCCTAAAAAAAATGGTTATGTAAATTTTGCTGTAAAAATGAGAAATCGCTGGTCAACTTTTAACCCTTATAACTTCCTAACAAAATAAAATGTTGTTCCCAAAATTGTGCTGATGTAAAGTAGACATGTGGGAAATGTTATTTATTAACTATTTTGTGTCACATAACTCTCTGGTTTAACAGAATAAAAATTAAAAATTTGAAAATTACAAAATTTTCAAAATTTTCGCCAAATTTCCATTTTTTTCAACAAATAAACGCAAAAATTATCTACATAAATTTACCACTAACATGAAGCCCAATATGTCACGAAAAAACAATTTCAGAATCGCTAGGATCCGTTGAAGCGTTCCTGAGTTATTACCTCATAAAGGGACACTGGTCAGAATTGCAAAAAATGGCAAGGTCTTTAAGGTCAAAATAGGGGTTAAATAAACTTATCTGACTAAGAACAGATGATTATGAGTTGAAAAAATAATTAAAATGATCACGCATTACCCCCTAGGGGTTGTTACACGATCTCACAGCCTATTTACACAACTATGATGTCCCTGGAGATGTCAACATTCATGAGCAAACACTCGTTCAAAGCAGGGAGCATCTTGATACACACATACAAAAAAATTCTCATGAGGCCGCCTCTGTAGTTAATAGTGCTTGTGATAGCGATGGGATTTTGAAGGTGATAGTTGTACACATGACTTTCTACTGTTCTTTACCAGCGGGAAATTTTCAGGCTATACATTTATAGCCCACAATGTTGTCGGTATGATTCTTACTTTATTGTTAAGGAACGGATTTTTGAAAAACTACAGGTAAAGCTGATAGCCCAAGGTGGCCGGCTCTTGTGTGTGACGTTGCCCGATTTGTCTATAAGGTTCATAGACTCGCTAAATTTTATCCCCATGTAGCGCAGTAAATTACTTCCGGCCATGGGATTTTCAGGTGCCAAAGGTCATTTTCCACACTTTTTAATACCCGAGAAAACCAAAACTATGTAGGTTCCATACCCGATGTGAAATATTATGGGTTAGAGTACATGGGACAGGATGTGAAGGTAGAGTTCCTGGCTTGGCATGAGAGTCAGAAACGCACACTTTTTTACTTCAAGAGTGAACTAAAATCTTACTTCAAACAGGATGTTGAAATTTTGAGACGAGCCTGTGAGCTCTATAGAGAGCGCATTATGGAAATGACGCTGAAAAATGTAAAAAATACTGTGACATTCAAAAAGAAATGGTTGTGGAGAGCAGTTGTATTGACCCTTTTCAACTCACTGCCCTGGCCTCTGTCTGGTGATAATTATCACAAGGCGAAAAAGCGCTACTCATCCCCGGCTATACAGTGGCTCATGTATGTAGCGCATCGCGAGAACATTGACATTCAGCATGCCTTGAGAGGGGGTGAAAAACAACTCGTGCAGTATTTTCTAGATGGCTATGCCTATGTCAACGACCAGCACATGGCTTTTGAATTTCAGGGTTGTTTATTCCACGGGTGCCCGTCGTGCTATAATGAAGATGATGCAAATAAGGTCACAAACACTACCTATGGGCAATTATATCATGCCTTTTTAGCTAAAAAATGCTAGCTACAGACCCGCGGCTACAGCATGAGGGTGATGTGGGAGCATGAGTGGCGTGAAATGGTTAAAAATGATTCCAACCTTCAGGCATTTCTCCATCAAATGGAGTTCCCAGCTCCCTTAGATCTCCGCGATGCTCTTTATGGTGGTCGAACTAATGCCATTATGCTCTATCACAAGGTGGAAGCTGATGAAGGCAAGAAAAAGGCAGTACATTGACAGTTTTCTTGAGGGTGTGCGGTTACGGCCTAAAAAATATAGCCGTCACCCCTGCTAAAAGGCAGATCTCCAAACTTTTCTTCAATTCTTTATGGGGAAAGTTTGCTCAACGATCTAATCTACCACGCAGCAGCGCTGTTGTCGGGTCTTTTAATACATTTTAATGCGCTGCGCTAGCCATATGATATCTTCGGGGTGTGTAATGCTATATGTTAATTTATTTATTACAGTAAAATCTAGTATAAAAGCACACGTAACCCAATTTTTCTTGAATGCTGGTCAAAATCGTTGCAAATTTTATGTCTGTGAGGTTACCATCTTTAAAAATAGAACTGAGCATGTCCCAAAATAGGCCTGGGCACGTCCCAACATGTCTGTCTTTTATATCTGAGAGGTTACCATCTTTAAAAATAGGACTGGGCATGTCCCAAATTAGGCCTGGGCATGTCCCAAAATGTCTGTATTTTATATCTGAGATGTTACCATCTTTAAAAATAGGACTGGGCATGTCCCAAAATAGGCATGGGTGTTATGAATGTGCTAGAGATGGCTTCTGAGCAGAGGCTCCCTCTGGTGGTTACAGACAGTACTGAACCTTTCAGCGAGGAGTGGCAATCTGGAATCACGGACTGGTATGATATAAGGGAGGTTTCCTCCCATGATGGTTGCTGGTGATCAATTGTTCTTGTCTCAATTGTGGTTCCTGGTTCATTTGGAAGTTTGCTGGAGTCTTGCCTGCATCTCCTGCTTTCAGATAAGATATTTTTTGCTTTTCTTTTTGTGCTTGCTTTTTGCATTGTTTTCTGCACTTTTCTGGAGGTCAGCCAGGTCCCCTCCTGGGGCCTGAGCTCCTCACAGTTTTTCTGCAGCCACTGTTATTTGCTCATTTGATTTTTCCTGTTTATTCAGCGACTGCGGCTTGGTTTTTGTTCACACTGAGATCTGATTTAGTGGGTGGCGAGATCGTGTGATCTCAGTATTTTTGTAATCAGAATTGTTGGATTTTTGTAGGGTATTCTGGGTTGCAGAAAGTAATCTCTCCTGTCCTATCCTACTTAGTCAGCTTGTGGCCCCAGCGTTTGCGCAGTCTATTTTCTGCCTATGTTTGTATTTTCATCTTGTCTAACCGCCATTATATGTTTGGGGGCTTCCTATTTTCTTTGGGGATCTGCTCCGGGGCAGATAGCTTTCATCTTTCTGCCTTTAGGTGTAGTTATCTCTCAGGCTGTGACGAGGAGTCTAGGATCAACGTAGGAACGCTCCACGGCTACCTCTAGTTGTGTCATTAGTTTAGGAATCTGCAACCCATCAGTTACCAACATCTCAGGTGTTCTGCTGCCATGCTGTTGTTCCTGTCTTCCTCAGCTACCGAAACATAACATAACACCGGCCATAACTGAAAATTATATGGTACTCACAGAAGGGAAAAATAGTGTGGAAAGAAAAAAGTTGTCAGAGTTGTCAGATTTTTTTTTTTTTTTTCTGACTGTTACATTTTTTTCCCTCTTTTTCTCTGGGTGCTGAGGAGGATTTTTTTTTCTCTTAATGGAGTTTGCACAGTTGTCTGGCCGTGTGGATCAGCTTGCCACTGAGGTTCGGAGTATTGCTACCTATCTTGCTGGGTTGCCGGTTGTGGAACTTAGGATTCCCATGGCAGATTTGTTTTTGGGGGATCGGGCTAAATTTCTGAATTTCAAAAATAACTGTAAGTTGTTTTATGCCTTAAAGCCTAAGTCTTCAGGTAACGCAGCACAGCAGGTTCAAATTGTCATCTCTCTCCTGCGCGGCGATCCTCAGGATTGGGCTTTTTCCCTGACCCCTAGGGATCCTGTTTTGAATGATATTGATGCATTTTTTCTGGCTCTGGGGTTATTGTACGATGAACCTAATGTCACTGATCAAGCTGAAAAAACCTTGTTTGCATTAAATCAGGGTCTTGAAGACGCTGAGTTGTACTGTCAGAAATTCCAAAAGTGGGCAGTCTTGACCAAATGGAATGATCATACTTTGGCAGCCCTTTTTCGGAAGGGGCTGTCAGAGAATGTAAAGGATGTTATGGTGGGATTCCCTGCTCCCTCGGGTCTCAATGATTCTATGTCATTGGCTATTCAAATTGACAGACGTTTGCGTGAGCGCAGAGGTATGCGTGAGATAGTGTTGCCTTGTGAGCCAGCTTCTGAGACAATGCAGTGTGATAGAGTGACTTCTGGGCTCAGCGTCATGAGTTTCGAAAGCGCAATGGGTTATGTTTCTACTGTGGTGATGCCTCTCATGCTATTTCAGTCTGCCCTAAGCGGGGAAGACGTTTTGCACGCTCAGTTGTCTTGGGAAGTGTTCAGACTAAATTTCTGTTGACTGTTACCCTGATTTGCTCCCTGTCCACATTTTCTGCTCAGGCTTTTGTTGATTCAGGAGCAGCTATTAACCTGATGGATTTTGACTTTGCCAAACATTGTGGGTTTCCCATGATACCACTGCGGAAGTCTATTCCCCTACTGGGCATTGATTCTACCCCTTTGGCGGAGAATAAACCCCAGTTTTCTACTCAGGTGATAATGAGGGTTGAACCAGATCATCAGGAGAGTTGCAAATTTCTGGTGCTGTATAATCTGCATGACATTATTGTACTAGGTTTCCCTTGGTTACAGACTCATAATCCTGTTTTGGATTGGAAATCTGTGTCTGTGACCAGTTGGGGATGCCAATGTGTTAATACTGACACTCCTGTCTTTTCTGCCTCTCCCAAGTCTCAGGATGTTCCTGACTTTTTGACTGATTTTTTGGATGTATTTAGTGAAAGTAAATCTGCATCTTTGCCCCCTCACAGGAGCTACGATTGCGCTATTGAATTAGTGCCTGGTGGTAAATTTCCTAAAGGTCGCCTTTTTAACTTGTCTGTACCTGAACACGATGCTATGCAATCTTATATCAAGGAGTCATTGGAGAAGGGTCATATCAGACCATCCTCTTCACCCTTGGGTGCCGGTTTTTTCTTTGTAGCCAAAAAGGATGGTTCATTGAGGCCGTGTATTGATTATCGTCTCTTGAATAAGATCACTGTGAAGTATCAATATCCGTTACCCTTGATTTCTGACCTGTTTTCCAAGGTAAAAAGTGCTAGTTGGTTTACCAAGCTTGACCTCAGGGGGGCGTATAACCATACTCACATTAAGCACGGGGATGAATGGAAGATGGCGTTTAATACCCCAGAGGGGCATTTTGAGTACCTAGTGATGCCCTTTGGGCTCACTAATGCTCCTTCCATCTTCTAATCCTTCATGAATGATATTTTCAGGGATTTTGTGGATAAATTTCTGATTGTTTATTTGGATGATATTTTGATTTTTTCCAATGACTGGGACTCTCATGTGAAACATGTTCGGACTGTGTTCCAGATTTTGAGAGAGAATGCACTGTATGTGAAGAGATCAAAGTGTCTTTTTGGCGTACAGAAGGTCTCATTTCTGGGATTCATTTTGTCTCCGTCTGTTATTGAAACGGACCTGGTCAAGGTTCAAGTCATCTGTGATTGGGTCCAACCTACTTCATTAAAGGCTCTTCAGAGATTTTTGGGTTTTGCCAATTTTTATCGTAAATTTATTGGTAATTTCTCCAGTATTGTTAAACCATTGACTGATTTGACCAAAAAGGGTTCTGATGTGGTGAATTAACCTCCTGAGGCAGTCTCTGCGTTTCAGGAACTTAAGCAGAGATTCACTTCTGCTCCTGTTCTATGGCAGCCTGATGTTTCTCTACCGTTTCAGGTGGAGGTTGATGCCTCTGAAATTGGGGCAGGTGCTGTTTTGTCCCAAAGAGATCCAGAGACCTCTAAGAGTAACCCTTGTGCCTTTTTCTCTCGAAAATTTTCTCCAACTGAACGTAATTATGACGTGGGTAATCGGGAGTTATTGGCTATGAAGTGGGCCTTTGAAGAGTGGAGACATTGGCTGGAAGGAGCCAAACATCAGGTGGTGGTCCTCACGGACCATAAGAATCTGGTTTATCTCGAATCAGTCAAGCGACTTAATCCTAGACAGGCCAGGTGGGCCTTGTTTTTCACACGTTTTAATTTTGTGGTTTCTTTTCTTTCTGGCACTAAGAATGTTAAGGCGGATGCCCTCTCGAGGAGTTTCTTTGCGGACTCTCCTGAGTTATCTGATCCTACTGTTATTTTGAAAGAGGGTGTAGTTCTTTCTGCCATCTCGCCCAATTTGAGACTGGCCTTGGAAGGGTGTCAGGAGGATAAACCTGAGCGCTGCCCTATTGGGAAATTGTTTGTCCCAGACCAGTGGAAGAAGAGTCTGATGTCTGAGATTCATTGTTCCGCGTTGGCTGGTAATCCCGGGATTTTTGGTACCAGAGACTTGGTGAGTCGGTCCTTTTGGTGGCCTACTTTGTCTCGTGACGTCAGGGAATTTGTGCAGTCCTGTGGGACTTGCTCTCGCTCCAAGCCTTGCTCTCGCTCTAGTAGTTTGTTAATGCCATTGCCTGTGCCCACGAGGCCATAGACACATATCTCTATGGATTTTATTTCCGACCTCCCTGTTTCTCAGAGAATGACATTCATCTGGGTAATCTGTGATAGGTTTTCCAAGATGATACATCTTGTGCCATTACCTAAGTTACCTTCCTCCTCTGAATTGGTGTCTTTGTTCCTTCAGCACGTGGTTCGGTTACATGACATTCCCGAGAACATTGTGTCTGACAGAGGAGTCCAGTTTGTTTCCAGATTTTGTAGGACATTTTGTTCTAAACTTGGTGTTCAATTATCTTTCTCCTCTGCTTTTCATCCTCAGACCAATGGACAAACCGAGAGAACAAACCAGACCTTGGAGACTTATTGAGATATTTTGTGTCTGCTGATCAAGATGACAGGGTCTCTTTTTTTCCTTTGGCTGAGTTTGCTCTTAATAATAGGGCTAACTCTGCCACCTTGATGTCTCCATTTTTCTGCAATTTTGGGTTTCACCCTCGAGTTTCTTCGGGACAGGCGGAGGCTTCTGTCTGTCCGGGTGTTGACTCTGTTGTGGAGCGAATGCAGCAGATTTGGGACCAGGTAGTGAAGATGTTGTCTCTCTCTCAGGAAAAGGCCCAGCGGTTTGCCAACCGGCATAGGACTGATGATCCTCGGTTTAAAGTGGGGGACTTGGTTTGGTTGTCCTCAAGCAATATCCCTATGAAGGTTGCATCTCCAAAGTTTAAGCCCAGGTTCATTGGACCTTATAAGATCATGGAGATTTTTAATCCTGTTTCCTTCCGTTTGCTTCTTCCAGGGACATTTAAGATCCATAACGTGTTCCACAAGTCCTTATTGTAGAGGTTTGTCGAGCCAGTGGTTCCTATGGCTGCGCCTCCTGACCCTGTTTTGGTTGAGGGCAATCTGGAGTATGTGGTTGAGAAAATATTGGATTCTCGTTTTTCTAGACAGAAACTCCAGTATTTGGTTAAGTGGAGAGGTTATGGTCAGGAGGATAATTCTTGGGTGTTTGCTTCGGACATCCATGCTAGGAGACTGATCCTTGCCTATCACCGAGCTCATCCTGATCGGCCTGGTTGCACAAGTGAGGGTTCGGTGACCCCTCCTCAAGGGGGGGTGTTGTGTTTCGGTAGCTGAGGAGGACAGGAACAACAGCAGGGCAGCAGAACACCTGAGATGTTGGTAACTGATGGGTTGCAGATTCCTAAACTAACGACACAATTAGAGGTAGCCGAGGAGCGTTCCTACGTTGATCCTAGACGCCTCGTCACAGCCTGAGAGATAACTACACCTAAAGGCAGAAAGATGAAAGCTATCTGCCCTGGAGCAGATCCCCAAAGAAGATAGAAAGCCCCCAAACATATAATGGCGGTTAGACAAGATGAAAACACAAACATAGGCAGAAAATAGATTGAGAAAACGCTGGGGCCACAAGCTGACTAAATAGGATAGGAAAGGAGAGATTACTTTCTGCAACCCAGAAAACTCTACAAAAATCCAACAATTCTGATTACAAAAATACTGAGATCACACGATCTCGCCACCCACTAAATCAGATCTCAGTGTGAACAAAACCAAGCTGCAGCCGCTGAAAAAGCAGGAAAAAGCAAATGAGCAAATAACAGTGGCTGCAGAAAAACTGTGAGGAGCTCAGGCCCCAGAAGGGGACCTGGTTGACCTCCACAAAAGTGCAGAAAACAATGCAAAAAGCAAGCACAAAAAGAAAAGCAAAAAATATCTTATCTGAAAGCAGGAGATGCAGGCAAGACTCCAGCAAACTTCTAAATGAACCAGGAACCACAATTGAGACAAGAACAATTGATCACCGGCAACCATCATGGGAGGGAACCTCCCTTATATCAGACCAGTCAGTGAACCCAGATTGCCATTCATCGCTGAAAGGTTGAGTACTGTTTGTAACCACCAGAGGGAGCCTCTGCTCAGAAACCATCTCTAACACATTCATAACAGTACCCTCCCCTTGAGGAGGGGTCACCGAACCCTCACTTGTGCAACCAGGCCGATCAGGATGAGCTCGGTGATAGGCACGGATCAGTCTCCTAGCATGGATGTCCAAAGCAAACACCCAAGAATTGTCCTCCTGACCATAACCTCTCCACTTAACCAAATACTGGAGTTTCTGTCTAGAAAAACGAGAATCCAGATTGCCCTCAACCAAAACAGGGTCAGGAGGCGCAGCCATAGGAACCACTGGCTCGACAAACCTTTTCAATAAGGACTTGTGGAACACGTTATGGATCTTAAATGTCCCTGGAAGAAGCAAACGGAAGGAAACAGGATTAAGAATCTCCATGATCTTATAAGGCCCAATGAACCTGGGCTTAAACTTTGGAGATGCAACCCTCATAGGGATATTTCTTGATGACAACCAAACCAAGTCCCCCACTTTAAACCGAGGACCATCAGTCCTATGCCGGTTGGCAAACCGTTGGGCCTTCTCCTGAGAGAGAGACAACCTCTCCACTACCTGGTCCCAAATCTGCTGCATTTGCTCCACAACAAAGTCAACACCCGGACAGACTGAAGCCTCCGCCTGTCCCGAAGAAAATCGAGGGTGAAACCCAAAATTGCAGAAAAATGGAGACATCAAGGTGGCAGAGCTAGCCCTATTATTAACAGCAAACTCAGCCAAAGGCAAAAAAGTGACCCAGTCATCTTGATCAGCAGACACAAAACATCTCAAATAAGTCTCCAAGGTCTGGTTTGTTCTCTCGGTTTGTCCATTGGTCTGAGGATGAAAAGCAGAGGAGAAAGATAATTGAACACCAAGTTTAGAACAAAATGTCCTCCAAAATCTGGAAACAAACTGGACTCCTCTGTCTGACACAATGTTATCCGGAATGACATGTAACCGAACCACGTGCTGAAGAAAAAAAAGGCACCAATTTGGAGGAGGAAGGTAACTTAGATAATGGCACAAGATGTATCATCTTGGAAAACCTATCACAGATTACCAAGATAACGGTCATTCTCTGAGAAACAGGGAGGTCGGAAATAAAATCCATAGAGATATGGGTCCATGGCCTCTTGGGCACAGGCAATGGCATTAACAAAAAACTATTGCGAGAGCAAGGCTTGGAGCGAGAGCAAGTCCCACAGGACTGCACAAATTCCCTGACGTCACGAGACAAAGTAGGCCACCAAAAGGACCGACTCACCAAGTCTCTGGTACCAAAAATCCCGGGATTACCAGCCAACGCGGAACAATGAATCTCAGACATCACAATCTTCTTCCACTGGTCTGGGACAAACAATTTCCCAATAGGGAAGCGCTCAGGTTTATCCTCCTGACACCCTTCCAAGGCCAGTCTCAAATTGGGCGAGATGGCTGTTTCAAAATAACAGTAGGATCAGATAACTCAGGAGAGTCCGTAAAGAAACTCCTCGAGAGGGCATCCGCCTTAACATTCTTAGTGCCAGAAAGAAAAGAAACCACAAAATTAAAACGTGTGAAAAACAAGGCCCACCTGGCCTGTCTAGGATTAAGTCGCTTGGCTGATTCGAGATAAACCAGATTCTTATGGTCCGTGAGGACCACCACCTAATGTTTGGCTCCTTCCAGCCAATGTCTCCACTCTTCAAAGGCCCACTTCATGGCCAATAACTCCCGATTACCCACGTCATAATTACGTTCAGTTGGAGAAAATTTTCGAGAGAAAAAGGCACAAGGGTTACTCTTAGAGGTCTCTGGATCTCTTTGGGACAAAACGGCACCTGCCCCAATTTCAGAGGCATCAACCTCCACCTGAAACGGTAGAGAAACATCAGGCTGCCGTAGAACAGGTGCAGAAGTGAATCTCTGCTTAAGTTCCTGAAATGCAGAGACTGCCTCAGGAGGCCAATTCACCACATCAGAACCCTTTTTGGTCAAATCAGTCAATGGTTTAACAATACCGTTGAAATTACCAATAAATTTACGATAAAAATTGGCAAAACCCAAAAATCTCTGAAGAGCCTTTAATGAAGTAGGTTGTACCCAATCACAGATGGCCTGAACCTTGACCGGGTCCATTTCAATAACAGACGGAGACAAAATGAATCCCAGAAATGAGACCTTCTGTACGCCAAAAAGACACTTTGATCCTTTCACATACAGTGTATTCTCTCTCAAAATCTGGAACACAGTCCGAACATGTTTCACATGAGAGTCCCAGTCATTGGAAAAAATCAAGATATCATCCAAATAAACAATCAGAATTTTATCCACAAAATCCCTGAAAATATCATTCATGAAGGATTGGAAGATGGAAGGAGCATTAGTGAGCCCAAAGGGCATCACTAGGTACTCAAAATGCCCCTCTGGGGTATTAAACGCCGTCTTCCATTCATCCCCGTGCTTAATGCGAATAAGGTTATACGCCCCCCTGAGGTCAAGCTTGGTAAACCAACTAGCAATTTTCACCCTGGAAAACAGGTCAGAAATCAAGGGTAACGGATATTGATACTTCACAGTGATCTTATTCAAGAGACGATAATCAATACACGGCCTCAATGAACCATCCTTTTTGGCCACAAAGAAAAAACCGGCACCCAAGGGTGAAGAGGATGGTCTGATATGACCCTTCTCCAATGACTCCTTGATATAAGATCGCATAGCATCGTGTTCAGGTACAGACAAGTTAAAAAGGCGACCTTTAGGAAATTTACCACCAGGCACTAATTCAATAGCGCAATCGTAGCTCCTGTGAGGGGGCAAAGATGCAGATTTACTTTCGCTAAATACATCCGAAAAATAAGTCAAAAAGTCAGGAACATCCTGAGGCTTAGGAGAGGCAGAAAAAACAGGAGTGTCGGCATTAACACATTGGCAGCCCCAACTGGTCACAGACACAGATTTCCAATCCAAAACAGGATTATGAGACTGTAACCAAGGGAAACCTAGTACAATAATGTCATGCAGATTATACAGCACCAGAAATTTGCAACTCTCCTGATGATCTGGTTCAACCCTCATTATCACCTGAGTAGAAAACTGGGGTTTATTCTCCGCCAAAGGGGTAGAATCAATGCCCAGTAGGGGAATAGACTTCCGCAGGGGTATCAAGGGAAACCCACAACGTTTGGCAAAGTCAAAATCCATCAGGTTAATAGCTGCTCCTGAATCAACAAAAGCCTGAGCAGAAAATGTGGACAGAGAGAAAATCAGGGTAACAGTCAACAGAAATTTAGTCTGAACACTACCCAAGACAACTGAGCGTGCAAAACGTCTTCCCCGCTTAGGGCAGACTGAAATAGCATGAGAGGCATCACCACAGTAGAAAAATAACCCATTGCGCTTTCGAAACTCATGACGCTGTGCCCCAGAAGTCACTCTATCACACTGCATGGGCTCAGGAGCTGGCTCACAAGGCAACACTATCTCACGCATACCTCTGTGCTCACACAAAGGTCTGCCAATTTGAATAGACAATGACATGGAATCATTGAGACCCGAGGGAGCAGGGAATCCCACCATAACATCCTTTACATTCTCTGACAGCCCCTTCCGAAAAAGGGCTGCCAAAGTATCATCATTCCATTTGGTCAGGACTGCCCACTTTCGGAATTTCTGACAGTACAACTCAACGTCTTCAAGACCCTGATTTAATGCCAACTAGGTTTTTTCAGCTTGATCAGTGACATTAGGCTCATCGTACAATAAACCCAGAGCCAGAAAAAATGCATCAATATCATTCAAAACAGGATCCCCAGGTGTCAGGGAAAAAGCCCAATCCTGAGGATCGCCGTGCAGGAGAGAGATGACAATTTGAACCTGCTGTGCTGCGTTTCCTGAGGACTTGGGCTTTAAGGCAAAAAACAACTTACAGTTATTTTTGAAATTCAGAAATTTAGCCCGATCCCCCAAAAACAAATCTGGCATGGGAATCCTAGGTTCCACAACCGGCAACCCAGCAAGATAGGTAGCAATACTCCGAACCTCAGTGGCAAGCTGATCCACACGGCCAGACAACTGTGCAAACTCCATTGAAAGGAAAAAAAAATCCTTCTCAGCACCCAGAGAAAAAGAGGGAAAAAATGCAACAGACAGAAAAAAAAAAATCTCTGACAACTCTGACAACTTTTTTCTTTCCACACTATTTTTCCCTTCTGTGAGTACCATATAATTTTCAGTTATGGCCGGTGATACTGTTGTGTTTCGGTAGCTGAGGTGGACAGGAACAACAGCAGGGCAGCAGAACACCTGAGATGTTGGTAACTGATGGGCTGCAGATTCCTAAACTAACGACACAACTAGAGGTAGCCGTGGAGCGTTCCTACGTTGATCCTAGACGCCTCGTCACAGCCTGAGAGATAACTACACGTAAAGGCAGAAAGATGAAAGCTATCTGCCCCGCAGCAGATCCCCAAAGAAAATAGGAAGCCCCCAAACATATAATGGCGGTTAGACAAGATGAAATTACAAACATAGGCAGAAAATAGATTGAGCAAATGCTGGGGCCACAAGCTGACTAAATAGGATAGGAAAGGAGAGATTACTTTCTGCAACCCAGAAAATCCTACAAAAATTCAACAATTCTGATTATAAAAATACTGAGATCACACGATCTCGCCACCCGCTAAATCAGATCTCAGTGTGAACAAAACCAAGCTGCAGCCGCTGAAAAAACAGGAAAAAGCAAATGAGCAAATAACAGTGGCTGCAGATAAACTGTGAGGAGCTCAGGCCCCAGGAGGGGACCTGGCTGACCTCCACAAAAGTGCAGAAAACAATGCAAAAAGCAAGCACAAAAAGAAAAGCAAAAAATATCTTATCTGAAAGCAGGAGATGCAGGCAAGACTCCAGCAAACTTCCAAATGAACCAGGAACCACAATTGAGACAAGAACAATTGATCACCGGCAACCATCATGGGAGGGAACCTCCCTTATATCAGACCAGTCAGTGAACCCAGATTGCCATTCATCGCTGAAAGGTTCAGTACTCTCTGTAACCACCAGAGGGAGCCTCTGCTCAGAAACCATCTCTAGCACATTCATAGCAGGGGGGCACTGTTATGAATGTGCTAGAGATGGTTTCTGAGCAGAGGCTCCCTCTGGTGGTTACAGACAGTACTGAACCTTTCAGCGAGGAGTGGCAATCTGGAATCACGGACTGGTCTGATATAAGGGAGGTTCCTTCCCATGATGGTTGCCGGTGATCAATTGTTCTTGTCTGAATTGTGGTTCCTGGTTCATTTGGAAGTTTGCTGGAGTCTTGCCTGCATCTCCTGCTTTCAGATAAGATATTTTTTGCTTTTCTTTTTGTGCTTGCTTTTTGTATTGTTTTCTGCACTTTTGTGGAGGTCAACCAGGTCCCCTCCTGGGGCCTGATCTCCTCACAGTTTTTCTGCAGCCACTGTTATTTGCTCATTTGCTTTTTCCTGTTTTTTCAGCGGCTGCGGCTTGGTTTTTGTTCACACTGAGATCTGATTTAGTGGGTGGCGTGATCGTGTGATCTCAGTATTTTTGTAATCAGAATTGTTGGATTTTTGTAGGGTTTTCTGGGTTGCAGAAAGTAGTCTCTCCTGTCCTATCCTATTTAGTCAGCTTGTGGCCCCAGCGTTTGCTCAGTCTATTTTCTGCCTATGTTTGTATTTTCATCTTGTCTAACCGCCATTATATGTTTGGGGGCTTCCTATTTTCTTTGGGGATCTGCTGCGGGGCAGATAGCTTTCATTCTTCTGCCTTTATGTGTAGTTATCTCTCAGGCTGTGACGAGGCGTCTAGGATCAACGTAGGAACGCTCCACGGCTACCTCTAGTTGTGTCGTTAGTTTAGGAATCTGCAACCCATCAGTTACCAACATCTCAGGTGTTCTGCTGCCCTGCTGTTGTTCCTGTCTTCCTCAGCTACCGAAACATAACACCTGGGCATGTCCCAACATGTCTGTCTTTTATATCTGAGAGGTTACCATCTTTAAAAATAGGACTGGGCATGTCCCAAAATAATGAATTTGTTGTGAATTTGTTATCAAGTTGCTGGAATCGTGTTAGTAATCAATTTAATACAGCTTGATTCGCTACAGTATTCGTATGGTAACTATTTAAAATAGCAGATGAGAGTAGATACACTGGCATGCTAAAAAGTTTGTCTTTCACATACATGAATATAAAATGAGATGCATACTACCATATAATATTGAGAATTGCTCCAGCATATAATGACCAAGTAGCCACATTTGATTGTGCCTGTCTAGAGAGAATCCCTTGACCTGTCAGTATATTTTTGTGTTACAATTAATGAAATCTAAAGATTCCTACCCCCCTTTCATAATCAACAGCAGCTGCTAGAAACCAGTTTTATGCTCCCCACAGAAAGTTCTGCAATTAAAAATACATAGAAACTCCAGCTCCTCATTTTCGCCTATGTGATAATTGGTCTAACTCTGATAAGATGCGACCTTTTTTTTAGTCTACTAAGTGGCAGGCTAAAAAAGTCTATCTTTCACATACATTTAGTGTTTTACATACGTATAAAACAATCATTTTATACTGAATGATATTCTACAATAAAATCCTTTTAGACTGTACATAGACTACTAAGATATAAATCAAAATGTGTTATAAGGTGAGACTTCAAATAAAACCTGCCCTTCATTTCACAAACCCACTTCTGCGGCTGTGGCAGGCTAAAAAAAAGTCTATCTTTTACATACATTTACTGCTGGACTTAAAATCTTTCCCACAAAAAGTTTTGAGGCTTATAAAATCAAGAATCACTTTGATAGAGCTTTCCCCCAGACCACAGACTGATCAAACCACAAGGAGACGGATAAAATATAAATAGAGGAATATAAAATCATGAATCACTTTGATAGAACTTTCCCAGATTCACCAGTCCTGATTTCCCAGACAGATCAAATCCACAAGGAGACGGATAAAATGATAGGGGGCGTGATGACCTGTCAGATTGAGATTGACGAAAGGTGTACCTCCTATACGCCAACCTACCCTCCAGCTGCTGGCTGTACAGCTGTAAACGCTATTCATCCACCATTTTACTAGCCAGACCCTGGTGATAGGATTATGTTAGGGTCTGCGGAACGCACCAAATATAAGATGTAGAGAGGTGCGTTCGCAGCCCGGGGTCCACCGTGCAGGCACAGCTTGCCTGCTGCTAGTAAAATGGCGTAAGAAGCGAACTCTGTTATCCCACAGAGTCGCTAAATAAACGCCGTTGCGCGCTGTGGCAGTTAATGCGAACTCTGTTAATCCACAGAGCCGCTAGCGGGAATGCCGCAGCGCTATATGGCGATATAAGCGAACTCTGTTACACCACAGAGTCGCCGAGGTAAAGACGCAGAGATAGATACTGTGTCCTGTTAACCCCACAGGGAAACACAGATACAGTAACTGCTGTGTGGATAGCAGTCTGTGATCATGCAGACAGCAACGCAATCAAAAAATCTCCTCACCGGAGAAGCCGGTATTCTAGGGGCTTATTTCAGCCAAGCCCTGACCACGTGCACCCAAATCTCCTCACCGGAGGAGCCAGTATTCTAGGGGCTTATTTCAGCCGAGTCCTAACCACATGCGTACCTGATCACACTGGCGCAAAGCACATAATGCAATTGATCCTAGCGCACGGCCGTGTGGTAAGGACAGCCTTTTATAGCAGCCACGAGAAAAAGACCTTCCAGGAAGGACCAATGGGAGGCTGCTTCAGAACATCAACAGCCAGAGGACCTTCCTGAAGGACCAATAGGAGTGGCAGCTGTGTCTGAGCATGTGACCCCTGATCTCCAATGGGAGATCTCGCCCTGGGCACGCTCAGACGAAGCAACAAAGGACTTGGACCTAAAGACGTCTGCTCGCCGCTGACCAGTACTGGCTATAATAGCAGAACCTGAAGAGGCAGCAGCAAGTCTCTGCACAGCATTAGACCGGGTGAGACGCTGGGACTGACATCTTTGCTGAGCAGGCTCCACTGTGGCCGGAGATGGATGGGGTCCCACAGCGGGACTGGTTTGAGACTCCACTTGTGCAGCAGCAGGAACTCGAACCCTAACATCCGCCTTAACATTCTTACTGCCCGGAAGAAAAGAAACCACAAAATTAAAACATGTGAAAAACAAGGCCCTAGGATTAAGTCGCTTGGCTGATTCGAGATAAACCAGGTTCTTATGGTCCGTGAGGACCACCACCTGATGTTTGGCTCCTTCCAGCCAATGTCTCCACTCTTCAAAGGCCCACTTGATGGCCAATAACTCCCGATTACCCACTTCATAATTACGTTCAGTTGGAGAAAATTTTCGAAAGAAGAAGGCACAAGGTTTACTCTTAGAGGTCTCCGGATCCCTTTGGGACAAAACGGCACCTGCCCCAATCTCAGAAGCATCAACCTCCGCCTGAAACGGTAAAGAAACATCAGGCTGCCGTAGAACAATTCACCACATCGGAACCCTTTTTGGTCAAATCAGTCAATGGTTTAACAATACCGGAAAAATTACCAATAAATTTACGATAAAAATTGGCAAAACCCAAAAATCTCTGAAGAGCCTTCAATGTAGTAGGTTGAACCCAATCACAGATGGCCTGAACCTTGACCGGTTGAAGCGGTCCAGCTCACCCCAAACCATCTCGATTGGGTTCAGGTCTGGTGACTATGGAGGCCAGGTCATCTGGCATAGCACCCCAACACTCTCATTCTTGGTCAAATAGCCCTTACACAGCCTGGTGGTGTGTTTGGGGTCATTGTCATGTTGAAAAATAAATGATGGTCCAACTAAACACAAACCGGATGGAATAGCATGCTGCTGCAAGATGCTGTGGTAGCCATGCTGGTTTAGTATGCCTTCAATTTTGAATAAATCCCCAACAGGGTCACCAGCAAAGCACTCCCACATCATCACATCACCTCCTCCATGCTTGACGGTGGGAACCAGGCATTTAGAGTCCATCCGTTCACCTTTTCTGCGTGCAAAACAGTAATCAAAGCAAAAGGTGGCTACTTTGAAGAACCTAGAATATAAGACATATTTTCAGTTGTTCCACACTTTTTTGTTAAGTGTAATGTATAATTCCTCATGTGTTAATTCAAAGTTTTGATGCCTTCAGTGTGATTCTACAATTTTCATAGTCGTGAAAATAAAGAAAAATCATTGAATGAGAAGGTGTGTCCAAACTTTTGGTCTGTACTGTATATGGAGATTTACAATGCCCACTAGACTGTATCCAGCTGTCCGCTTCTGATACAGACCCCTTTTTGTCATAAAGTCCTCCTCCACCCACCACTCTAAGTGCATCATTGTCACCTGGAACATTGGCCCACATGTGTGATTATTTCTTGCGGATCATTTGATATTCTTGTGTAATCCATACTGAACCTTTAAGCATCAGTCTGCCTCCTGAAATATATACGGAGCTTTATAATATTTTCACTATACTATATATACCTTGTATCTGGTGAAACAGTACCCTTTTTTAGCTATTTATATTATTGTGCAATACATACTGAGCCTGAGAGCGTCAGTGGCTGCCTCCTGAAATATATCCAGAGATTTAGAATGTTTTGACTATACTATATATACCTGGTATCTGGTGATACAGTACCCCTTTTTATTATTCTATTCTTGTGTAATCCAGACTGAGCTTGAGAGCATCAGTGTCTGCCTCCTGAAATACATACTGAGATTTTGAATATTTGGACTATACTATATATACCTGGTATCTGCTGATACAGTACCCCTTTTCTTATTATATTCTTGTGTAATCCATACTGAGCCTGTGAGCGTCAGTGTCTGCCTCCTGAAATATATACGGAGATTTATGATATTTTCAATATACTATATATACCTGGTATCATGTGAAACAGTACCCTTTTTCATCTTTTTATATTATTGTGTAATCCATACTGAGCAGGCGAGCGTACGAGTCTGCCTCCGGAAAAATATGCGGAGATTTATTCTATTTTCACTATACTATATATACCTTGTATCTGGTGATACATTACCCCTTTTTCTAATTTTTATATTATTGTGTCATCCATACTGAGACTGTGAGCGTCAGTGTCTGCCTCCTGAAATATATACTGAGATTTTGAATATTTTCACTAAACAGGAGCTCGCTTGCCCTGAAAATAGTGTGCTATCATAAAGAGTCTTCTGGCTCAAGAAGGCCTGGAAGGCTCCCTTTCCTGGGAGTAGGTAAACTGCTTATATGGAGATTAAGAAGATTTTCACAATACTATATTTACCTGCTATCTGGTGATTCAGTAACCCTTTTTCTTATTATATTCTTGTGTAATCCAGACTGAGCCTGTGAGCGTCAGAGTCTGCCTCCTGAAATATATACGGAGATTTAAAATTCCCCCAACACTGTACAGAGCTATACGCTACTGATAGAGTACACTTTTTCTACTTTTTATACTATGGTGTGATCAATTCTGAGCCTGTGAGAGCCAGTCTGTTACTCTGTCAAAATATACGGAGATTGACAATTTCCCCAACCCTGTATCCAGCTGTATGATTCTAATACATTACCCTTTTCCTACTTTTTCTATTCTGGTCTAATCCTTACAGAGCCTGTCAGCGTCTGTCTGTTACTCACTAAATAAATAGGGAGATTTACAATTACCCTACACTGTATACAGCTGGGCGCTTGTTATACAGTACCCTTTTTGCCATAAAGTCCTCCTCCACCCGCCACTCTAAGTGCATCATTGACACCGGGAACATTGGCCCACACGTGTGATTATTTCTTGCGGATCTGCTTTTTATATTCTTGTGTAATCCATACTGAGCTTGTGAGCATCTTTGTCTGACTCCTGAAATATATATTGAGATTAAGAATATTTTCACTATACTATATATACCTGCTATCTGGTGATTCAGTACCCCTTTTTCTTATTACATTCTGGCGTAATCCAGACTGAGCCTGTGAGCGTCCGAGTCTGCCTTCTGAAATATATACGGAGATTTACAATATTTTCACTATACTATATATACCTTGTATCTGGTGAAACAGTAAGCTCTTTCAGATTTTTCTATTATTGTGTAATACATAACGAGCCTGAGAGCGTCAGTGGCTGCCTCCAGAAATATATATGGAGATTTAGAATATTTTCACTATACTATATATACCAGGTATCTGCTGAAACAGTACCCCTTTTTCATCTTTTAATATTATTGTGTAATCCATACTGAGCCTGTGAGCGTCTGTGTCTACCTCCTGAAATATATACTGAGATTTAGACTATTTTCACTATACTACCTTTTATCATGTGATACAGTACCCCTTTTTTTGGCCTCATCTTCCTCGAACTTCTCCAATTAATCCATTTACAGCTGCTTTGCGTCCATTATACATCTCAACATATGACATTTTGACACGTCCCTATCTGTTCTGTACCCCCCTCCTCCACCACCCAACTTTTTATATTCTTGTGTAATACATACTTAGCCTGAGAGCATCAGTGGCTGCCTCATGAAATATATACGCAGATTTTGAATATTTACACTATACTATATATACCTGGGATCTCTGGATACAGTACGCCTTTTTCTTCTTATTGGATTCTGGTGTGATCCATACTGAGCCTCTGAGAGTCTGTCTATTACTCCAGAAATATATACGGAGATTTACAATGACCCCTAGACTGTATACAGCTGGACGCTTGTGATACAGTACCCTTTTAGCCATAAAGTCCTCCTCCACCCACCACTCTAAGTGCATCATTGACACCGGGAACATTGGCCCACATGTGTGATTATTTCTTGCGGATCTGCTTTTTATATTCTTGTGTAATCCATACTAAGCTTGTGAGCGTCTTTGTCTGACTCCTGAAATATATATGGAGGTTAAGAATATTTTCACTATACTATATATACCTGCTATCTAGTGATTCAGTACCCCTTTTTCTTATTATATTCTAGTGTAATCCTGACTGAGCCTGTGAGCGTCCGAGTCTGCCTTCTGAAATATATACGGAGATTTACAATATTTTCACTATACTATATATACCTTGTATCTGGTAAAAAAGTACCCTTTTTCAGATTTTTATATTATTGTGTAATTCAGACTAAGCCTGTGAGCGTAAGAGTCTGCCTCCTGAAATATATACGGAGATTTATTATTTTTTCACTATACTATATATACCTTGTATATGGTGATACAGTACCCCTTTTTTATCTTGTTATATTATTGTGTAATCCATACTGAGCCTGAGAGCATCAGTGTCTGCCTCCTGAAATATATACGGACATTTAGAATATTTTTTTGACTCTACAGGAGCTCGCTTGCCCTGAAAATAGTGTGCTATCATAAAGAGTCTTCTGGCTGAAGAAGTCCTAGAAGGTTTCCTTTACTGGGAGTAGCCAAACTGCCTTTAAAGTCGTAGCATCAGGAACAGATTTTGGCTTACATTGCCGAAACAGCCTCCATCTACAGGGGTTGTACAAAATAATGTTAACACCTGGAAACATCAACAAAAGTTAGTTTAATATGTTGTAGGTCCACCTTTTCCGGCGATTACAGCCTCAATTCTCCGAGGTATGGATTCATACAAGGTGTGAATTTTTTTCCAAAGGAATTTTAACACATTCTTCTGTTAAAACACCCTCCAGTTCTTTGAGCGACGATGGCGGCGGAAATCGACATCTAACTTGAATCTCTAAAATCGAACATAAATGCTCTTTCATGTTGAGGTCTGGGGATTGTGGAGGCCAGATGAGATGCTCAACTTCATTACAATGTTCCTCGTGGCATGATTTTACGATTGTAGCTGTATGAATTGGTGCATTATCATCCTGAAAGATGGCGTTCCCCTCTGGGAACAGTTCTTGAACCATAGGATGCACTTGGTCGGCCAAAATGCCGAAATAATCGCGGCTGTTAATTCTTCCATGAAGGGATATCATTGGCCCGGCGGAACTCCATGAAATAGCACCCCAGATCATCACAGAACCTCCGCCATATTTTACGTTTGGGAGAATGCAGTCTGGATGGAATGCTTGTTTTGGCTGTCTCCAAACGTACACTCAGCCGGAGGTCGGAAATAGGGTAAACAATGAGGGAACAATTCTGGAGGTTTCTACACCACTCTAAACGCTTGGAAACATTTGTCATTGAGAGCAGCGGTTTTGGAATAGCAGATCTTCCGTGGAATCCTGATTTGTTCATCTCCGGACGAAGCGTTTTCGTGGAAACTGGGTTCTGTAGGTGTTCATTGAGCTCAGCAGTGATTTTCTGAGACGTGGTCTTGCGATCCTCTCTCACAATTCGCTTTACAGTCCGACGGTCTCTCTCAGTCAACTTCGATTTTCGGCCGTACCTGTGCTTTACTGCGGACGTTTTTCCTTCTCTTTCTTTTCCAAAATTTTTATTAAGTATTTAGGAAACAATAAGGGTGGGGAGAAGGGGAAAAGGGAAATACAACAAGGAAAGAAGGGACCAAGTGGACCTTGCGTCCCAATTTACAGGAAAATAACATATTAATTTATACAGGCATTACACATATTATATGACTACAAAGGCATTATTATAAATAGTAACCATTAATCAAGAAAGACAAAATAATATGGCTTATCTGAATATACTTTTAAGGGAATAAAGGTATCCAGCTGGACCATTTTATAGAAAATTTGTCTCGGTTGTTATGTATCAGAGCTAGTTTGTGCTCGAAGGCTTTACGGAGGGTCATTCTGTCAATTACATCTTGGATGACGGGAGGGTCAGGCCTCTTCCAATGGAAGGCAATTAGTTGCCTAACTAGTAGAAGAACATGTACCAGAAAGGGAATAGAGGAATGAGCAATGCCCTCCAAGTCTAAGGATAAAAGAGCTAGTTGAGGAGATAGAGTAATGGATTTTGTGAGTAATGATTTAATTAGAGACGCACTATTTTTCAAAAGAGGCCTAATTTGGGGACAGTACCAGAGTATATGAAGCAAACTGCCATATTGGCCACAACCTCTCCAGCAGGACGAGGAGTGTTCTGAATTAATCCAAGAGAGTCGGGCTGGAGTGTAATACCAACGCGTTAGTATTTAATAGTGAGTCTATTGGAGCGAAATAGAGATAGAAGCGGAGTAGCAAATAAAACAAGCCTGTTCCCATTCTTGCGGACTTGGGGATATATGTAACTTTGGTCCCATTTCCGAAAGTTTTAGGCCTTGATGAATATATGACTTTTATTGAGCCACATATAAATGTAAGAGGTGTCCCAAAAATTTAATGATTAACGTTAGTAATAAGGTTGGCGGCAGGCTCAAATAGGCTTGGTTTAGAGGCAAGAAATAGCACAATCAAATCCTTCAACATGAGATACTGGTGGAATGAAGAAAAGGAGACTTTAAATTTATCTTAGATTAGGGAGAAAGGGATAAGACTAGATTCACTGACCAAATCCTTGATTTTTTTAATGTCATGTTCAGCCAAAATGGGATCGATGGCTGTATGGTAAAGGGAGCAGATTAAGTGGAGAGGGAGATTTTGAAGGAAGGTTAATTTATTAGTACCTCTTTTCTGTTTAGCAAATGTTTTACAGGCAGCCAGAGTAGCGTCAAATATGGGATGAGAAGGGGGGGATTTTTGCTTTCCAATGGGTGACTGTTCAGTATCCTCCCGCTGAGAATCCTTAGAATCTTCCTCTCCTGCGGATTCATTTGCCTGTAGTATACTCTCATGTATATTTTCCTCTTCAATGAAATGTTCCTTTCTTTTTCAGTTGCTTTTTTTCCTTCTCTTTCAAATGCAGTCATTACTTTGGAGACAGTACCTCTTGAGACGCCAAGCATTCAGGCACTTTTGGTTACACTAGCGCCGGCCATCCGAGCAACAACAATTTTGCCTCTTTGAAAATCCGAGAGGTCTGCCATTGGTATCAGTTTCTCATCAATGTTCTTACAATTATGCAAAACAAACAGTTAATTGACATACACATATGACATAACACAAATAATCAACTACAAAATATTACCATATGTCATGGTTTGCATGTTTATAACATGTTTGAAAATGATGATGCCAAAACGTTAGGTGTTTCCATTATTTTATATATCGCCTCTTCTCCTGAAGTTTCAAAAAATGCAAGGACTGAGTCATCAGTGCTGGCTCCTGGACAGGAACAACACCTTTCCTTGTGTGCTTCACCACCACAAAAGTGAAGGATGCGGCAGCCGACACTACAGATTACTCCATGGAGCTCTTTTCACATACCATGCCTGGGTTATCAAGTCAAATCCTGAATTCCCCAGTCCAACATGAATCAGAGATGGAGTGCACCTCATGATGCACAGCCACTGCTAGATGATTCTGCTGGTACATTCACCCAAAGCACTACATTTCCCTCGCAGTCTACTAATCCAAAATCTGACCCTGATGAAACTCAGGTGCCCCAGATTACATTGAAGAGGAGGTGATGGATTACCCAGTTGTTGACACGGATTGGCATCCATTTGGGGAAGAGGGTGCCGCTGGCAATAGCTCAGAAGAGGAGAAGGATCCGCAGCAGGCATCGACATCGCAGCAGCACTTATCTGGCAGGCCTGTAGCAGTCCACAAAGGTGTTAAGAATCAAAAAGAGAGTTGCAGGACAGCTTGGCCAGACGGTCAAATTTGCACAGCATGCAAACCCTGAAAATTGATACCATAGTGGGAAGAGTCCAGTGTGGCACTTTTTGGACCGAAATCCTATTGATGAGGCAAAGGTTATCTGTAAACAGTGCGGAAGGATCTTTAGCCAAGGGAAAAATCTCAGAAATTTGAATACCAGTTGCATGCTTAGACATTTCATGAACATGCACTTGGATCGCCCGCCAGGGCAGTGGGATACTCTGTACCGAGCCGGTGTCTTAAAGGGGATGAGTCACAGCAGCAGTGACCCGGTCCGTGGCCCTGGGCGTCCAATAAAAGGGGAATATGTACAGGGGATTATAGAGTTTGTAGTAAGGTATTCGTGACGCCACCTGTGGTTTCAGGTGAGAGGTTTGCAGGAAGGACTTGAGGAGACACAGTCAGATGCAGTTTCCAAAGCTTTACTCACAGTTTTTGCAGGCAAAGTGTCCAGGGCACTGAGTACAGATGGTGCTGGAGTCGGTCGGCCTGAAAGCAATTTGGAATCTCCTTACTTCAGGTGGGATGTGAGGTCTCCTTTCTAGCGCTATTCTCTGAGGCACTGGCTGCTATAAGCTCCGTCCAAGTTCCTCTCTCTGTCTCTTGTCTAGGTAGAACTTCACTCTCATAACAGGCAGCTGTAACCTGCTTCTGGAATCACTCACTTATGGAGTCTCCAGCTCACATGAGCTGCTGCTGTGTAGTACAGTATTAGTTGGGGAAGAGAACTTGCTGTCTCCTGCCCTCCGGATTCTGCTGCTGGTACTTTAGTTTACCCACTCAGCCTCGGACTCCGGGGGTCCGGTTTCTGGTGCTCCGACCTAGGGGTGAGCTCTCTATAGCCCCTCTTTTCCTCAGCTTGTCTCCACACATTTCTACTCTCTTGTCCCTCCAGCCACACTCACTAACTCCTCCCCCAGCCAGAATGTTCTCGAGGAGCTCTCCTGAAATCAGGTGTTGGATCTCCCCCTTCTGGTCCGGAGTAGGAAAGGTGTTGTATGCTGTGTTACCTGTTAAAGGGATCCTTCCTTGCTTTCAGGCTTGACATCACTCCTCACTGGAGGGAGGCAAGGTCACTGTGGCAACCAAACTCCTGGGGTGAGTGGACGGACAACAAAATGTACAAATCCGTCCCAAGGGCATTTCCGGGGCCCATTATACACTGGTACATTAATAATGGGGCCCATTATATATGGACCTTGATTTTGGCCCATAAGACACTGGAGCATCATCCATGGGGCCCAAATAATACAGGAGCATTCTAAATGGGGCAGATCAGACACTGGAGCATCATTCATTGGGCCCATCATATACTGGAGTATTGTAAATGGGGGACATCAGACACAGGAGCAACATTTACAGGGCCCATTGTACACTGGTACATTATTAATGGGGCCCATTATATATGGAGCATTATTTTGGCCCATAAGACACTGGAGCATCATCCATGGGGCCCATCATGTATTGAAGCATTCAAAATGTGGCAGATCAGACACTGGAGCAGCATTTATGGGGCCCATTATACCCTTGAACATTAATGGGACTCATGATATATGGAGCATTCTTTTGGCCCATAAGACACTGGAGAATCATCCATGGGCCCATCATATACTGGAGAATCATATGGGGTTCATTATTTATGGGGCATCATATAGGGTATGGAAAATCATATGGGGCACATATGGGACCAATTATGTATGGAGTAGTGTTGAGCATTCCGATACTGCAAATATCGGGTATCGGCCGATATTAGCTGTATCGGAATTCCGATTCCGAGTTCCGATATTTTCGTCTTATCGGATACCGGAATCGGGATTGTCACTGTCACTGTCAGTGTCCGTCGGTCGGGTCTGTCAGGAGTCAGCGGCACTTACCAGGCAGAAGATCTCCGGCGGTCACATCCCGGACTGCTTCATGGCCGCCATCTTCTTTCCCCGGCGGTCACATGCAGTTTCTCGCGATAACTGCAGTGACTGCTGGGTAATCCCGGCCGTAAAGCAGTCAGTCCGATGACGTCACCGCCGGGGAAGCAGGTAATCAGCTGTGCTGCGCCGGCTCTGCCTGTCATTGCGATGTAGCACAGCTGAATCGTCGTGGGACTGTCGTTCTGGACTGCGTCGGACAGGTGGTATACTGTTGGTTTGTTTTTTTCTTTTTTTACAGGAGATCGATGGCGTCGCAGGAATGAGAGTGTAATAAAAGAAATGAAAACTGTGTTGTCTCTTTTATTTCATTAAAATACTTTTTTCTTGCTTTGTCTTTTTTTTATACATTTAATAACTTTGGGATTAATAATGGATCGGTGTCTTATTGACACCTCTCCATTATTAACCGGGCTTATTGTCACCGTGCAATCAACGGTGACAATAACCCCTTATTACCCCGCTTGCCACCGCTACAGGGCAAGTGGGAAGAGCCGGGTAAAGTGCCACAATTGGCACATCTTTTGATGCGCCAAATGTGGGGCTGCTGTAGCCTGGTATTATCAGGCTGTTGAGGGCCAAAATCCATGGGCCTTGACAGTCTTTTAATACCAGGCCGCAGCAGTCTGCATTTTACTTGGCTGGTTAACAAAAATAGGTGGGATCCCCACGCCGTTTTTTTTTCGAGGGGATCCCCTATTTTTGTTAACCAGCCAAGCTAAGCAGACTGCTGTGGCCTGGTATTATCAGGCTTGCAAGGTCCATGGATATTGGATCCTTACCAGCCTGAAAAACCAGGCCTCAGCGGTCTGCTTCATCTGGCTGGTTAACAAAAATAGGGGGGACCCCACGCCAATTTTTTTCGAGGGGATCCCCTATTTTTGTTAATCAGCCAAGATATGCAGACTGCTGTGGCCTGGTATTATCAGGCTGGCAAGGTCCATGGATCTTGGCTCCTTAACAGCCTGAAAATCCAGGCCTCAGCGGTCTGCTTCATCTGGCTGGTTAACAAAAATAGGGGGGACCCCACGCCAATTTTTTTCGAAGGGATCCCCTATTTTTGTTTAATCAGCCAAGATATGCAGACTGCTGTGGCCTAGTATTATCAGGCTGGCAAGGTCCATGGATCTTGGCTCCTTAACAGCCTGAAAATCCAGGCCTCAGCGGTCTGCTTCATCTGGCTGGTTAACAAAAATAGGGGGGACCCCACGCCATTTTTTTTTCGAAGGGAACCCCTATTTTTGTTAATCAGTTCCCTCTGACGTCACTGATTGTGTCCCTGGCTGACCTGAAGTGAAAGTGGAAAGCAATCAATTAAGCTTTCCACTTAAGGGCCCGTCTCACATAGTGATATCGCTACCGAGATCGCTGCTGAGTCACTAGTTTTGTGACGCAGCAGCGAGCTCACCAGCGATATCGCTGTGTGTGACATTCAGCGACGATCAGCCCCCCTGCCGGGTATCGCTGATCATCGCTGAAATGTCAGGACCTTTTTTTGATCGCTGGTTTCCCGCTGACAGGCACACATCGCTGCGTGTGACAGGCGGGAGACCAGCGATCCGCTGGTAACCAAGGTACACAGCGGGTTTCCAGGCGCGGGGCTGTGCCTAGAAACCCGCTGTGTACCTTGGATACCAGCGCCCTGATGCAGGGAGCTGGTATCCAAGGTACACAGCGGGTTTCCAAGCGCTGCGCGGTGCCTGGAAACCCGCTGTGTACCTTGGTTACCAGCGGATCGCTGGTCTCCCGCCTGTCACATGCAGCGATGCGTGCCTGTCAGAGGGAAACCAGCGATCAAAAAAAGGTCCTGACATTTCTGCGACGATCAGCGATACCCGGCAGGGGGGCTGATCGTCGCTGAATGTCACACACAGCGATATCGCTGGTGAGCTCGCTGCTGCGTCACAAAACTAGTGACTCAGCAGCGATCTCGGTAGCGATATCGCTATGTGAGACGGGCCCTTAAGCGATGTTACCCGCAGTGTCGCTGTCCCAGATCGCTGCCTGAGCTGCCTGTTTGGCAGCTCAGCAGCGATCATGTAGCGATACACCAGCGATCCTGACAAGTGCATATCGTTGTCGGGATCGCTGGTGTATCGTTATGTGACACCCAGCCTTTACTCTCCTGTCAGGCAGGAGAGGAACTCATTCATTTGGGGTTTACTGTGAGGCTGCAGCATTAGCTGCGGTCCCTGCAGTAAACATTAACCCTTTCTGAAGAATTTCACCGTGGGACCTGACTGTGCATGGGATAGGTAAGAATAATTTTGCTTTTTTATTTTATTTTTATTACAGGAAATGGTTTTAGCAGGTAAATAAAATATGGTCAAAAACTGTGTGATTATTTCATTAAACTTCTTTTTTATTAAAGTGTGTGTGTTTGATTTTTCTTTCATACAATAGGATTAATAATTGATAGTTGTCTAATTGACAGCTCTCAATTATTAACCTGGCTTAAAGTGACCTTTCAATTGCAAGGTCATTTTAACCCCTTATTAACCCATTCGCCACCGCTACAGGGCAATGGGAATAGACGGGCAAAGTGCCAGAAAGGGCAAATCTAATTAGAGATTTGCCCTTTCTGGGGTGTCTGGGGGCAGATGTTAAGTAGCCGGGGGGGGCCAAAAATAATGGTCCCTCTCTGGGCTATTATTATCTGCCCCCACTCACTGGCTTTGTCTGTCTGGTTGCGAAAATAGGGCGGGAGCCCACGCATTTTTTTTCAGCAATTTTACACCTCATATATATATATATACATGTCATTGAATTTGTGACACATATATATATATATTTATATTTGTAGTTCATACACTTCTACATAGTATAATAGCCGCTAATTCAATTGCCGGCTTTTGTGAAAATGCAGAACCCGACATGAAATGACACTTGGTGTACATAGGGTTAACCATGTCTTTTCATGTCCTTTGCTATCTAATTTGCACAAACAATTAAATCAGACTATGTGTGCAAAATTTCACACCTGTAGGGGTTAATTAAAGGTGTAAATTCGTAGCAAAAAAGTCAGTTTTTTTTACAACGAATTTACACCTTTAATTAACCCCTACAGGTGTGAAATTTTGCACACATAGTCTGATTTAATTGTTTGTGCAAATCAGATAGCAAACGACATGAAAAGACATGGTTAACCCTATGTACACCAAGTGTCATTTCATGTCGGGTGCTTCTGTCTTTTCACTGAAGCCGGCTTTACCCGGCAATTGAATCAAAGGATATTTTACTATGTAGAAGTGTATAAACTATACATATATGTATATATATATGTCACAATGACATGTATATATATATATATATATGTATTCTATGTGTGTATATTTAGTGTTTACAAGGAAAGAATGGGGTTTTTTTAGTTGCGATATTTTGTTCCCATAGACTTACATGGGACTTCCGGTATCGGTATCGGGTATCGCCGATTTTTTAGTGATATCGGCGATACCATTCCGATTCCGATACTTTAGGATATCGGAAAGTATCGCTCAACTCTAGTATGGAGCAATACATGGGCCTCATTATTCTGTATGGTGCACTATGTGGTGGCCATAATACTGTATGGAGGAATATAGTGTCCAGTTTTTGAGCTATTGTAGATTTTAACATAGATATCAGTCATGTCATGTAAGAAGTGAAGTATTTTTCATTGTACTATACCTATATTTCTGTGCCGTATCGGAGCATCATGAATTGTGGTATGTGTTAAAGGGGCCCACTGACACTGTTTGGCCTGGGGCCCACAAAAACCGGGAGCCAACCCTACCCCCCCACAAGTTGAGCCAAATAACCCCCATTTTTCAATGCTTAACCATTATTATAAAGTAAATTAAGGTTGACAAGCTTAAGTAATAATGATTGATGTTGTTGCCATTCAAATGGGCACTGTAGGTGTGTTTACTGTCCTCCACTCCCTACCGACTTTGCTTCACCATTGACTTGCATTGGGTTTCGTGTTTTGGTCGACCCACCGACTTTTTCCGATAGTCGGCCGACTTCGCTCAAACCGTCTTTTGCGAAAGTCGGGTTTCATGAAACCTGACTCGACCCGAAAAAAAGGGAAAGTCGCTCATCTCCACTACTAATGTTTCTATTTTTTAAGGTCTAAAGGGTAAGGTTTCTCCTTGTGGAGAGTGACATACCAGCTCTGACGTGTCGAGGTAAGGAGGCTTATTCGCCGTGCAATGCTCCTCTGGTAAATTTAATATGCAAATTGCCTCTTCAAAAAAAAGAGAGGACTTAAGTTTAGACCCTAGTCCAGAGCCTCTCACCTTGCCAAATTAGATCTCTCCTACTTCGCTCTGACGAGGACCAATAGTCCGAAACACCGTGTCTGCAAATGGAGATACTGATTTGGCTTTTATCCTAAGTCATATTACAAGACTCGTTAAAGGGTTGATTGCTACTTCCAATAGGTGGCGCTATAGAGTACAAGTCCTCTCTTTTTTTTGAAGAGGCAATTTGCATATCTATTTTTTAATACATTCTTACTTTGCAACATTTTTTCCACACCTACCTAAAAGGCTTGCACATTACCGCATGTGGGTTACCGTATATACTCGAGTATAAGCCGAGATTTTCAGCCCATTTTTTAGGACTGAAAGTGCCCCCCTTGGCTTATACTCGAGTCATATACCATGGGGTCGGCGGGAGAGGGGGAGTTTGGCTGTCACTTATACTCACCCCCTACTGGCACGGTCTCTGCAGCCCCCCTGCTTCTCCCATGGTCTATGGAGCCTCTGTTCAGTGGTCATGTGGTACCGGTCATTAAAGTCATGAATATGCGCATATTCATGACTTTAATGAGCGGTACCACATGACCTCTGCAGGAAGGAAGCGCTGTGGCGCCGGAGACAATGGGAGAAGCAGGGGCTGCAGAGACGCTCCAGGAGGGGGTGAGTATGATGTGGAGGACTTGGGGAGCCATGCTATATTCACCTGTCCTCGTTCCACCGCCGCACGTCGCCGTCCTCTGGCTGTGACGCTCAGGTCAGAGGGCGCGATGACGTGGTTAGTGTGCGCCCTCTGCCTGAACATTTGAGTCGCACAACACCAGGGTTATGGGGTACTCGGCACCGAGCCCGTTGAAGTCTATGGGGAATGTCATGGGTAGCACAGCCCGGTCCGTTGCCCTGGGCGCTCACTGTAATGTGGGATATTTACAGGTGACTTGAATAATGATATGGGGATTCGTGATGCCACTTGTGGTGCCTGGTCAGGATGACCAGCGCTGCTATGCAGATCCACTGGAGGGTTAATATGGGGCAGCTAGGTGTTAAGCATTCCACAAGTAAGGCTGAGTGATCCTCCAGGGCAGATAGATATGCAAAGGTGCAGGACAGATGGGGACCCGGCAGTCGGGGATAATAAGGGAGACACACACATAAGTCACTTTGGTACCTTTACTGTAGGTGTTGCAGGTACTCCCCGGAGCTCTGTAGGGTGAAGGATGCACATCGAGATTCCTCCACTTGTAGGTGTGTGGCATCCTATCTTCTGCCTTTATGTGATAAAGTCCTGACCTGCCTGTAGCTAGGTCTAACTTGGTCTCCGTCTTGCACCTGGCTGATCTTGTGATTGGACCTTCTCCTGAAGCACACAGTCTTTATTTGCAGGGCCCTGCTAGACTCCGTTCTTCTGATCCAGCTACGTATCAGCTCTGTGGTACTCCTGGGACTTGTAGTCCTCCAGGAACTCCGGTGTTCTCCTAATGGGTCGTGGAGATCCCTATAGGCTCGGACTCCGGTGTCCGGTGATACTTGCTGAGATGAGCTATTAAGGCTCCACTGTCTCATAAACTTTTCCACTTGCCTTCGGCTTACCTAGATCTTCACACGATCACACACGCTGGCAGTTGGTGGGCTGCCTCTTCGCCGCTCTTTTAGCGTCGGCACGCTTTCCACTGAGCTACACTTCTAAATTCAGCTCTGACTAGACTGGAGTGATGTCTCTGTGTCACTCTTACTAGACTCCACTTGCAGACTGAGCTCTCTAAGCAGACTGAGCTCTCTGAGCAGACTCCCTAGCAATAGCTGCTCTGCTCTCTTTCTGAGCTCTCTGACTAAACTAAATGTTTCCTGTGTAACTGTCTTTTATACGTCTTAACACAGCTCCCTCTGGTGGTCTCTGGGATAGCTGTACGTGTGTGTGTGTATAATGACCTCTAGTGGGATCTTCCTTCAGTGCACCCTTCTGGGAGATATGGATTCAGTCACAGCTGGGCTCCACATTCCCCCTAGTAGAACTCAGCACTCCGGGGCTGAAATACAAAAACAAAGAACAATAACATTTTATAAATAACTCTTCCTTTACAGGAGGTAAGGCACTCTTGAACGGTTGCATAACGGTAAATAAACAACTATGTACATTAGCATAATGAGGGGTTGAGGAATTGAGCAACCATAAAAGTCCCAGTCTCTTTTGGAAAAGGATGCTCATAAGGGGTAGAGAAAACAAGCAAGAACAATGTCCATTTACTTGTTTCAATTTTTAAGAGGAAAAAATAGGTTAATAAATAGTAGTATTACAAAGGCATATTATAACGATATATACAGTTATATACAGTGGTTCTTGATAATTATTTACATGGGTTAGGTCCTACTCTCTGTACCTAACAGGTAATTGCCCTCTTGTTATGCGTACTGACCTACGTGGTGTAGTGGTAGGTGAGGTGTCAGTTACCCTGTTATCCCTGCGTGCAGGTAAATTGTAGTACTGCCTTAGCCTCTCTAGGGATCTGGCAAGTATACTGGGAGTTGGATGAACTGGCTCAACTTCTGCAGGGGATCCCTCTTCCTGAGGTTCAACTTCTTGGGATTCCGCTTCTTGGGGTTCCACTTGTTGAGGTTCTGCTGGGGCAGGTTCCTCTGGTACTGACTCTACTGCAGCAACTGGTTGTAGAGGTTCTTCTTGAGGTTGATAGAATTGAAGCAAGGGAATGATTACAGCTTCTCCAATTCTGGGCCAATCCGCGGGGAAATCTCCTAAGTCTGTATGTATGACTGATTCATCACGCTTTTCCTGATTGACAACAGGTTCTTCTCTCTGAAGCTTTAATGGGTTTGGACACAACTTAAGGTCATCTCGGGATACAGTTGCAGTCGTTCTTCCTCCATCCTTGCTAATTATGCACGTTTTCTTGTTGTCAAACCTTGATTTCTGGATGATGTAGGGCTCTCTTTCCCATTGATCGTCAAGTTTGTGTAACCTCCTCTTTCTTTTCAGTACAACTTCACCAGGTGCGAAAGGTTCAGCTGGCGCACTTTTGTTGTAGCGATCTTCTTGTTTATCCCTGACTCGATTGAGACTTTCTTCAACGCAGGCTTGTACTTTTCTGTACTGTTCCTGTCTGCTTGTGTCCGAGTCTTCAGTAGCCACATCTGCTTCCGGTTCTACAACACCAAGCTCCAGATCCATAGGCAGCTTTCCTGGTCTTGCCCGCATGAGATAGGCTGGGGTGCAGTTGGTGGAACTCACAAGTATGTGATTGTACAGATCCACCAGGTCAGGTAGTAAGTCTGGCCACCGATTTCTCTCCTCGAGTGGTATTGTCTTCAGCAGGTCAATGACGATGTGATTCATCTTCTCACAGAGACCATTGGTTTGGGGGTGGTAAGGTGTGGTTCTGATCTTCTTACACCCGTACAAGTGACAGAACTCTTTGAACAATTCGGCTTCAAAGGCTGGGCCTTGGTCAGTTAGCACCTGCTCAGGATATCCGTGTGGTCTGCAGAAATACGCTTGGAACGTCTTTGCTGCTGTCTCTGCTGTCAGATCTTTGACAGGGGCGACCACCAGGAACCTGGAGTAGTGATCCACCATAGTCAGGGCATAGGAGTATCCTGACCGGCTGGGTGACAACTTGACATGGTCCAGGGCCACGATCTCCAAGGGACGAGTCGTCTTGATGGGTTGCAGGGGTGCCTTCTGACTGCTGTAATCCTTTCTTCTGAGGCCACAGGGTCCACAGTTCTGGCACCACCTCTCGATGGAGCTGCGCATTCCCACCCAATAGAAACGACATTTCAACAGGGTCTCCAGCTTCTTCCAGCCAAAGTGTCCCGCTTGATCGTGGTAGGCTTCTAACACCATCTGGATGTCTGCTCTAGGGACTACTATCTGCCATACCATCTCATGGGTCCTTGGATTGACGTACCTCCTGCACAGCTTCTCACGGTAGATGAACAGCCGGCTTCTTTCATTCCACAGCTGCTTTGCTTGTAGAGATGCATCCTTCTCCAAGGAGGAACCTTCTTGAGTTATCAGCTCCTTGATTCGGCTGACAACTGGATCGCTGTCCTGAGTCTCCTTCCAGCTGTGGTGAGGTAAAGGATTTAATGTCTTACCACGCTGTCTCCTACAGGCTTGTTGCTCGTGGATCATCCCATTCCTGTGAAAGGCAGGTAGTTCGATCTCTTCCAGATCATCCACTTCTTCTTCTGTGTCCGATTCATGAGGCATCCTGGATAGGGCATCAGCGTTGGCATTTTTGCGGCCTGCTCGGTACTTGATTGTGAATTGGTAATTTGACAGTCGAGCCATCCATCGTTGTTCCATGGCTCCCAGCTTAGCTGTTTCAAGATGCGTCAAGGGGTTGTTATCGGTGTAGGCAGTGAACTTGCTGGAGGCTAGGTAGTGCTTAAACCTCTCTGTGATGGCCCAGACCAGTGCCAGGAACTCCAGCTTGAAGCTGCTATAGTTCTCTGGGTTTCGCTCGGTTGGGCGGAGCTTCCTGCTAGCATAGGCGATGACTTTCTCCAGGCCATTTTGCTTCTGACTGAGGACTGCTCCCAATCCTTCATTGCTGGCATCAGTATACAGCAGGAACGGCTGGCTGTAGTCAGGTAAGCTAGGATCTCATCGCCTGTCAGGATCTCCTTCATTTCCTTGAATGCTTCTGCCTGTTCTTTACCCCAATGGAATGGAGAATTCCTGCTCTTGAGGGACTGTCCCACCAGGAGGTCTTGCAGAGGCGCTGCTTTCTTGGTGTAGTCCTTTACAAACCTCCGGTAGTACCCTGTCAGTCCCAGGAACTGTCGCACCTCCTTGAGATTTTTCGGCTCCGGCCATTTCTGGATGGCGGTGATCTTTTCAGGGTCTGGCGCTACTCCTTCTGAGCTGACAATATGTCCCAGATGTAGCGTCGGCGTCCCTGCCCTCTGCTAGGCAGGGACGCTGTTCCCCTCACCCCTCTGCTCCGGGTCCGTCTTCCTCCTCCCGCTCTGCTGGTGGCGCGCGCTCCTTTCCGGCCACTGTACTTAGGGCGCGCGCGCGCTCCCTTCCTCTTATAGGGGCCGCGTGCGTCCTCCTAAGTAGTCCCGGCCAATGGCCGGAGGACTTCACCATATATAAGGCACCTCCTCCAAAATGGAGGTGCCCGAGCAATGTTGTTGCACTGTTCACTACTCTGCTTCAGCCCTTAGGCTCCGTTTCCAGATACCTGCCAGTTTCCTGCCAGCCTGCAGTCTGTTACCTGTCTGCTTACCGTCCTGGAGGCTCCGCCGTCCGACAGTCTGTCCACCATCACCTGTCAGTCTGTCTATGGACCAGCCAGCCCGTTCATCTGGGGACGCTCATCTGCTACCTGCCTGCTAGCCTACCGGGAGGCTCAGCCTCAGCGTCCTCCTCCAGAGACTGCCCGGTCACTTGCCGTGACTCCTGCCTGTTTGTCCAGAGACTGCCCCGGCATTGCCGGACTTCCTGCCTGTTGTCCGAGACTGCCTCTTGCCGTGACTTCCTGCCTGTTGTCCAGAGACTGCCCCGGTCACTTGCCGTGACTTCCTGCCTGTTCATCCAGAGACTGCCCCGGTCACTTGCCGTGACTTCCTGCCCGTCTTCCCCGGGCGCCACCCGCTGCCTTACAAGGACCGCCTCCTTGTATAAAAGCTCAGAGGTTCCGCCTCCCAGACCCGTTACAGTTTGCTCGGGCCATGGAACCCGGTGGCACCCAAACTCCCTCGCTCTCTGACCTGTGTCATGAACTGTCTCGTCAGAGGTCTCAACAGGAGTCCATCCTGGGTCACCTGCGGAATGTCAATTCCCGCCTGGACACTCTGACTGCTTCACCAGCAACCACCGCTGGCGCCATGACTCTCAATCCGGCAGTTCCGCGCTCACCAATTCCGTGGTTTCCGTTCCCGGACCTCGACTGTCAGCTCCTCCTCGTTTTGGAGGTGATCCTGCTCTGGCTCGGGGTTTCATTAACCAGTGCACCCTGCACTTTGAACTCCTGTCCCATCAGTTTAACTCCGACCGGGCCAAAATTGCCTTCATCATGTCCCATCTCACCGGGGAGGCTCTGGCCTGGCTAAATCCTCTTTGGGAGAGAGAAGACCCTCTGGTGTCCGACCTGCCTGCCTTTCTCTCGGCTTTCCGGAAGGTATTCGACGAACCCGGACGGAAGACCTCCTCCGCATCATCTCTGCTACGCCTCCGTCAGGGAAGTCTCACCGTGGGTCAATATGCCATACGGTTCCGTACCCTTGCCTCAGAGCTGGCCTGGGATAACGACGCTCTAATATCTGTCTTCTGGGAGGGTCTGTCCGGTCGTATTAAAGATGAACTTGCCGGTCGGGACATTCCTACCTCTCTTGATGACCTAATAACTCTTGCCAATCGAATTGATCTACGGTTCCAAGACGCGCCAAAGAGGTCACCCGTGAGAGAAAGTTTCCTCGTCTAGCTCCTACTTTTCAGAAACCCGTAACTCCCTCCGTTTCTCCCCAGGTACACACTTCTGAGCCTATGCAGGTCGACCAGACCAAGATGGTCAAAGCCCGTCAGGACTTACGCCGTGCCGAGGGGAGTTGCTTCTACTGTGGCAGTAAGGAGCACCTGATCCGTACCTGTCCGGAGAGGTCGGGAAACGCCTGTGTCTAGGTTCGCTCGGAGAGGTCAACCTAGACAAAGATAAATCCTCTCCATCTCTGCTGCTGTCAGTCTCAATTCTCCTCGGGGAGAACCGTTATTTCGAACTAGCCCAACTTGACTCTGGAGCAGCCGGGAATCTTGTTTCACAGGCTCTGGTAGAAAAATACCGCATTCCTACCAAACCTCTGGTTGTACCAGTATCTGTCGCTGCTGTGGATGGGGGTCTCTTACCACGTCCCATCCAACTTATCACCGAATCCATAACTCTGCAGGTGGGTATGCTGCATTCTGAGAGCATCTCTTTTCATGTTCTGCCTGGACTCTCTCACGCTTTCTTACTAGGTCTACCTTGGCTCCAAAAGCATGCACCCGTGCTCGACTGGCAGACTGGAGAGATCCTTCGCTGGGGACAAGACTGTCATAAAACGTGTTTGGTTCCTGTTCATCCCGTCCGTCCTTCTCCTACACCAACTAATCTACCTGGGCTCCCGATTCCATATTGGTCATTCGCTGATGTCTTTAATAAAAAGGAGGCAGAGACATTACCCCCTCACAGACCTTATGATTGCCCTATCGACCTGCTACCCGGTACTAGCCTCCCCGTGGGCGTATTTACCCATTGTCTGCTGCTGAGACCAGGTCGATGTCCGAATATATCGAGGAGAATTTGGCCAAGGGATTCATCGGAAATCTACCTCCCCAGCGGGAGCAGGCTTCTTCTTCGTAAAAAAGAAAGACGGCTCTCTCCGTCCCTGTATAGACTACAGAGGTCTTAACCTGATCACGGTGAAGAATAAGTACCCCCTTCCGCTCATTCCAGAATTATTTGATCGTCTGAGGGGGGCTAGAATCTTCACCAAACTGGATCTTCGTGGGGCATATAACCTAGTCCGTATCCGTGGGGAGATGAATGGAAGACGGCATTCAACACCCGGGACGGCCACTACGAGTATTTGGTGATGCCCTTTGGTCTCTGTAACGCTCCGGCAGTCTTTCAAGAGTTGGTCAATGACATCTTCCGGGACCTTCTCTACTCCTGCGTAGTGGTGTACCTGGACGACATCTTGGTCTTCTCTCCGGATCTCCATCTCACCGGAGGGACGTTCGTCAGGTTCTGCTCAGGCTCAGGCAGAATCACCTCTTCGCTAAATATGAGAAGTGCCTCTTTGAGCAGACTTCGCTTCCGTTTTTGGGCTACATCATTTCTCAGACAGGTCTACGAATGGATCCGGAGAAACTATCTGCCATCGAGAAATGGCCCCGACCGGAGGGATTGAAGGCCATTCAGCGGTTCCTGGGCTTCGCCAATTATTACCGCCTCTTCATACCGCACTTCTCTTCCCGGACTGCTCCAATCTCCGCGCTCACCCGCAAGGACGCTAACCCCAAACAGTGGACGCCCGAAGCAGAGGAGGCCTTCTTTTCCTTAAAACAAGCCTTCTCTTCCGCTCCGGTGCTGCATCGCCCGGACGGCAACAAGCAGTTCTTCTTGGAGGTTGACGCTTCCTCCTCTGGAGCCGGAGCGGTACTTACTCAAAAATCTTCTTCCGGGAGGATGGTAACTTGCGGCTTCTTCTCTAAACTCTTCTCCTCTTCCGAGCGCAATTATTCCATAGGAGACCGAGAGCTATTGGCCATCAAGCTGGCATTAGAAGAGTGGCGTTACCTACTCGAGGGGGCTCTTCATCCGGTAATCATTTACACTGATCACAAAAACTTGGCTTACCTCCAGCATGCTCAGAGACTTAACCCTCGCCAAGCCCGGTGGTCCTTGTTTTTTGCTCGCTTTGATTTTCTTCTACATTTTCGCCCGGCAGACAAGAACATCAAGGCGGACGCCTTGTCTCGATCCTTCCTGGTGTCGGATCTCGAGGAGGAACCTAAACATATCATCGATCCCGCCAGAGTGATGCAGGTGGCTCCCGTGAGTCTAAATCGTCTCCCTCCTGGTAAGACGTTCGTATCGGTACCCGATCGAGAGAGGATCCTACACTGGGGTCATTCGTCTAAACTAGCTGGCCACGCCGGTCAGAAAAAGACCCTCCAGCTTATTACCCGGCATTACTGGTGGCCTACCCTGCACAAGGACATAAAAGACTTTGTTTCTGCCTGTGCCTCCTGTGCCCGCAACAAAGTTCCGAGACACCTGCCTGCCGGCCGCCTCCTTCCGCTTCCGGTACCCGCTGCCCCTGGCAGCATATAGCCATGGACTTCATAACTGACCACCCCGTCTCTGCCGGTTGTACGGTCATTTGGGTGGTCGTTGACCGTTTTTCCAAGATGGCTCACTTTATTCCCCTGCCAGGTCTTCCGTCAGCACCCGAACTGGCTAAAGACTTTATCCGCCACATCTTCCGTCTTCATGGCCTGCCTTCGTCACATTGTGTCGGATCGTGGGGTACAGTTCACCTCACGTTTCTGGAAAGCCACTTGTAAGTTGCTAGACGTTCTCCCTGGATTTCTCCTCCGCTTACACCCACAGTCCAATGGTCAAGTGGAGCGGATCAATCAGATTCTGACCAGTTACCTCCGGCACTTCGTTAATGCCCACCATTCTGACTGGGTGGATCTCCTGCCATGGGCCGAATTTTCTTACAACAATCACGAGAGCGAGTCTTCCTCCAAATCTCCATTTTTTGTAGTCTTCGGTCAGCATCCTCGGATCCCTGTTCCCGTCTCCACCTCTGTGGACAATCCAGCTGCGGAATCTCTTGTTAACGAATTTTCCACCATATGGGAGAGTACCCGGTCCGCACTCATTCTGTCATCCGAGCGCATGAAGAAACATGCTGACAAAAAACGTCTGGATCCTCCTCAATTCCGTCCTGGGGATAAGGTCTGGCTCTCGTCCAAGTATGTCCGGCTCAAGATTCCTTCCTACAAGTTAGGTCCTCGGTTCATCGGTCCACTGGAGGTCATCAGTCAGATCAACCCGGTGGCCTATAAATTGAAACTCCCGGCCAATTTGCGGATTCCTAACTCCTTCCATGTATCTCTCCTCAAACCGGTGGTACTTAACTCTTTTGTCAAGCCTACAGGTACGCTTCCTGCTCCAGTTTCTGCTGAAAATGAATTTGAGGTAGAGAACATTCTAGCCACCAAAAGGGTAAGGAGAAAGACCTATTTTCTGGTGGATTGGAAGGGGTTTGGTCCTGAGGAGAGAACGTGGGAGCCTCGGGAGAACATCCATGCCCCTCTCATCTTAGCTAAATTTCTCTCTGGCCTAAAAAAGGGGGGGCCTAAAGGGGGGGTACTGTAGCGTCGGCGTCCCTGCCCTCTGCTAGGCAGGGACGCTGTTCCCCTCACCCCTCTGCTCCGGGTCCGTCTTCCTCCTCCCGCTCTGCTGGTGGTGCGCGCTCCTTTCCGGTCGCTGTGCTTAGGGCGCGCGCGCGCTCCTTTCCTCTTATAGGGGCCGCGTGCGTCCTCCTAAGTAGTCCCCGGCCAATGGCCGGAGGACTTCACCATATATAAGGCACCTCCTCCAAAATGGAGGTGCCCGAGCAATGTTGTTGCACTGTTCACTACTCTGCTTCAGCCCTTAGGCTCCGTTTCCAGATACCTGCCAGTTTCCTGCCAGCCTGCAGTCTGTTACCTGTCTGCTTACCGTCCTGGAGGCTCCGCCGTCCGACAGTCTGTCCACCATCACCTGTCAGTCTGTCTATGGACCAGCCAGCCCGTTCACCTGAGGACGCTCACCTGTTTCCTGTCTGCTAGCCGTCCTGGAGGCTCCGCCGTCCGACAGTCTGTCCACCATCACCTGTCAGTCTGTCTATGGACCAGCCAGCCCGTTCATCTGGGGACGCTCATCTGCTACCTGCCTGCTAGCCTACCGGGAGGCTCAGCCCTCACAGGTCGTACCTGCCTGTTTGTCCAGAGACTGCCCCGGTCACTTGCCGTGACTTCCTGCCTGTTTGTCCAGAGACTGCCCCGGTCACTTGCCGTGACTTCCTGCCTGTTTGTCCAGAGACTGCCCCGGTCACTTGCCGTGACTTCCTGCCTGTTCGTCCAGAGACTGCCCCGGTCACTTGCCGTGACTTCCTGCCTGTTCATCCAGAGACTGCCCCGGTCACTTGCCGTGACTTCCTGCCCATCTTCCCCGGGCGCCACCCGCTGCCTTACAAGGACCGCCTCCTTGTATAAAAGCTCAGAGGTTCCGCCTCCCAGACCCGTTACACCAGATACTGTACCTTCTGTTTGAGCAGATGGCATTTTGAAGGCTTCAGTTTCATCCCATATTTGGACAGTGACTCGAACACCCCCGCCAGGTGCTTCAAGTGATCTTCATACGTTTTGGAGTACACGATGATGTCGTCCAGGTACAGCAACACAGTTTCAAAGTTGAGATGTCCCAGGCAGCTCTCCATCACTCTCTGGAATGTTCCAGGGGCACTGCTGAGTCCAAACGGCATTCTGTCGAACTCACAGAGTCCCATCGGGGTGGTGAAAGCCGTCTTCTCCCGATCCTCCTCAGCCACAGCTACTTGCCAGTACCCACTAGTGAGGTCAAGGGTGGAAAAGTAGTTAGCAGTTTTTAAGGCAGCTAAGGATTCCTCAATGCGTGGTAAAGGGTATGCATCCTTATGTGTAATGCGATTTACCTGTCTGTAATCTACACACATTCTCATGCTCCCATCCTTTTTCCTAACTAGGACTAGAGGTGCTGCCCAGGGACTACAACTATCCCTTATCACCCCTGCTTCCTTCATGTCACGCAACATTTCCTTGGCTTTCTGGTAGTGTGCTGGAGGTATAGGCCTGTACCGTTCTTTAATGGGAGGATGATTGCCTGTGGGGATGTGATGTTGAACCCCTTTAATTTTCCCAAAGTCGAGTGGGTGTTTGCTGAATACCTGTGCATACTCCTGAACTACTCGGTATACTCCTTGTTTCTGGTGGGCTGGAGTGGTGTCTGTCCCGACATGGAGCTGCTGACACCAATCCTCCACCTGGGTGGTCGGACCATTATCCTCCACTGGTTGTGGGGAGGTTAAGGGCTCCGTTGGGTGAATGGAGTTTTTATCCACAGCATGTAACTTAGCAACAGTGGCATAACGTGGTAATTTGACTTCATCCTCACCCCAGTTGAGAAGACGCACTGGCACCCTCCCATTATGTACCTCCACTACCCCTCTGGCAGTCAAGAGTGTAGGTCTTTGCTCTGAACAATGGGGCTCTACTACTGCTTGGTAGTTCTGTCCTCTCAGACCTATTGCTGCTCTACACCAAATAAGCATTTCACTCATTGGGGGTATCACAATGGGGTTCGGGTCTGTTACCCGTACATTACCAATTTCACCACCGGTCAGTTTCACTTGCTGCTGGCACATCAGGGTCCGAATCTCCTTCCGGATCACTCCCTTTTGCTTTGGTCTGGCAATTTCGGCGAGCTGTTGGAGTAAAAACACAACCTCCTCCAAACAGTTACTAATAATGTTAGTGCCTAAAACCACATTCAACCCATTTTCCTCATTAACAGTCTTTACTACAAGAAGTCCCTGGTTCTTTAGCTCCACTCTTCCCACCTTTACGTCTACGTTTTTAGCCCCCTGTAAGTCAAGAGGGAGGCCATTAGAGGCATATACGGCAAAGTCAGGGTTTGGGGGTTGGAGACTGTCACTGGACCAGTATTTATTGTAGAGAACATCAGGTATGACGGTTACCTGAGATCCAGTGTCCAGCAGGGCAGGGATGGCGATCCCGTCCAATATGATGGACAGGTAAGGTCTTCCTCCCACAAACCTGCGGTTCCAGTCTGAGGGGCCTGAAGAGTCTATTCCTGGGTGTTGGCCCTCGGACCCAGGATTTGCTCGTTTAAAGGACACCGACGTGCTGGGTGACCTTCTCTGTGGCAGCGGTAGCAGATGATCTCTCGGCGGGGATGATGCTGGTCGCGGGTCCTTCCTGGGGGTGGCGTCGTCCTCCTCCTGTGGGGCGACGTCCTCCCTCTTCTCCGGCGCATCCAAGGGACATCCTCTGGGCAGTTAGCTAGCAGGATCTTTCCTTCTTCCTCCGTCGACAGTTGCAGGGCACTCATTACAGTGGCCAGGTGTTTGGTCAACTGGCGCACTTCTGAGCGCAGACAGTCCAGCTCAGTAAGGGGCGCCACCTGCGTTTTGGCTTCCGCAACCAATGGGGAAAAGGTGGATGCTGCTGGCTGTAGGGTGGCTTCACTCGGGTGACACTGGGTTGCCATCCTGGGTGTTTCCAGGGGTCGCAGTCCTTTTATAGCCATGTCCTTAAGAGCATCAAAGGTAGCATCAGGATGATCCAAGGACCACCAGTGCACAGTCCGGCTTTCAGCTTGGGACTTTAATCCCCGTACAAATTGTTCTTTTAACATTTTATTTTCGTTGGAGACACTCATGGGGTTAACTTGTTTAAATGCTCGCAGGGCCCCTTGTAGTCGGCAGGCATAGTCCCTAATGCTGTCATCTGGTTTCTGGGAGCATTGGTAAAACATCATCCGGAGATCTGTTTCAGTGCGGTCCTCAAAGATAGACTGTAGCTTTAAGAAAATTGCAAGCACTGATTCCTGGTCTGCAGCTGTCCAAGTCTCTACTTCTCTCTCTGCAGCACCAGTTAATTGTCCCACTACTACTGCAGCTCGCTGCTTTTCTGTCATAGGGTACATGTCCATTATGCTGCATATTTTCCGCTTGAACCCTGACAGGGTGTCTGGCTTGCCGCTGTACTGAGGGAGCCACTTCGCTCCAGGCATGTATGGCAGCGTTAGCGGTACTATTGGGGCCACAGGACCAGGTGAGGGGCCAGCATTTACAGCCTGTGCGGCAGCGCCAAGGGGTAAGTCATTAAGGCCGTCGGCCTGGGCCGCGTTGTCGGCTGGCTGCTGCGACATGTCTGCGCCCCCCTAGTTAATCGTAGCCTACCTTCTCTGAAGGCTGCAGCTCCGCAGGGCACAGTGATGTGTAGAAGGACCTGCGTCGCTGGCGCTCTGACGTCAGAGCGTTCACTGTAGCTCTTCACAGGACCTGCCGCCGCGTCAGCGTTGGGGGCGTGTCCAGGACTCAGCGCGCTTTTGCAGGTACGCCCACTAGTTTTCGCGCCGTGGCGCTGTAAATGACGGGCAATGGCGGGCAAATGGCGGGAAATCTTCACCACACACAAAACACAGTCTTTAGGCACACAGTACCCGGTGGCAACGGGCACAAATTACTCCGTTGCTGCAGGGCACAAAATCCTGTTCGTGACGCCAAGTTAAGATGAGTCGCACAACGCCAGGGTTATGGGGTACTCGGCACCGAGCCCGTTAAAGTCTATGGGGAATGTCACGGGTAGCACAGCTCGGTCCGTTGCTCTGGGCGCTCACTGTAATGTGGGATATTTACAGGTGACTTGAATAATGATATGGGGATTCGTGACGCCACTTGTGGTGCCTGGTCAGGATGACCAGCGCTGCTATGCAGATCCACTGGAGGGTTAATATGGGGCAGCTAGGTGTTAAGCCTTCCACAAGTAAGGCTGAGTGATCCTCCAGGGCAGATAGATATGCAAAGGTGCAGGACAGACGGGGACCCGGCAGTCGGGGATAATAAGGGAGACACACACATAAGTCACTTTGGTACCTTTACTGTAGGTGTTGCAGGTACTCCCCGGAGCTCTGTAGGGTGAAGGATGCACATCAAGATTCCTCCACTGGTAGGTGTGTGGCCTCCTATCTTCTGCCTTTATGTGATAAAGTCCTGACCTGCCTGTAGCTAGGTCTAACTTGGTCTCCGTCTTGCACCTGGCTGATCTTGTGATTGGACCTTCTCCTGAAGCACACAGTCTTTATTTGCAGGGCCCTGCTAGACTCTGTTCTTCTGATCCAGCTACGTATCAGCTCTGTGGTACTCCTGGGACTTGTAGTCCTCCAGGAACTCCGGTGTTCTCCTAATGGGTCGTGGAGATCCCTATAGGCTCGGACTCCGGTGTCCGGTGATACTTGCTGAGATGAGCTATTAAGGCTCCACTGTCTCATAAACTTTTCCACTTGCCTTCGGCCTACCTAGATCTTCACACGATCACACACGCTGGCAGTTGGTGGGCTGCCTCTTCGCCACTCTTTTAGCGTCGGCACGCTTTCCACTGAGCTACACTTCTAAATTCAGCTCTGACTAGACTGGAGTGATGTCTCTGTGTCACTCTTACTAGACTCCACTTGCAGACTGAGCTCTCTAAGCAGACTGAGCTCTCTGAGCAGACTCCCTAGCAATGGCTGCTCTGCTCTCTTTCTGAGCTCTCTGACTAAACTAAATGTTTCCTGTGTAACTCTCTTTTATACGTCTTAACACAGCTCCCTCTGGTGGTCTTTGGGATAGCTGTACGTGTGTGTATAATGAC
>JARQOD010005964.1:0-45324 GCA_033576555.1 Oophaga sylvatica | reverse complement strand
GAAGACATGAGGAGACTGTAATAGGAAGCCTACATTAAAGGGATGTTTTGACTTGGTTAATTCTGTAAACGACTAACAAACCCTTACACAAAGTTGATGGGTTAAAGAAGAAATGTCCAGTTAACGCCATAAATAAACTGAGCCAGGGGGGGGCGTGGAGGAAGTGATGTAGGAAATCAATTTGCAAAAGCAGAAGTCTCACACTCAATGTTTGCGAAATTTCTCCCGCTGATATAAATGATGACTTGGAAAACCGCTCAAGGCGAATAATGTCAGATTAGTGGGCATCCCCGAGAAGGCAGAAGGAACTGATCCTACAGTATTTGTTGAGAACTGGCTCCGCACTAAAATTGGCGCCGATAACTTGACCAAACTTTATGCGGTGGAAAGAGCGCACCGTGTCCCCATGAGACCCCTCCCGCCGGATCCCCCCCCCCGGTATATCCTGCTAGGATCCTTAATTATAGAGACAAGATATATACTAAGGAAAGCAAGAACGGCCAAAGATCTGTGCTTTAATGGCCAAAAGATTCCATTATCCTATTAACTGACTTGCCAGGTGCAAAAGCAGAGGATGCAATATGGTGCAGTGAAGAAAAGACTGAGAGACTTGGCTTTGGCTTACTCTACCTTCTATCCTTCAAAGCTCAGGGTTGTGGCCTGGGAACAGTGCATTTTTTCCAAACACCGAGGAGGCCGTGAAATGCTTGACTAAACAACAAGCGGCTCAGGCGGATAAGGACAGAGGGAAGTGAGCGAGTGAAATGCCGCGGTGTGTCGTGTCGTTTTCTGATAAGAAAAACTATAAGACGGTGCTGTTATATGGAGGTTTCTGGTTCCTGCATATTAACTGATTTGAACTATGAGGACTGATTGTAATAATATATCTATATGCATATGCGAGGAGGTGTGGGAGAGTTTTAGATAAATAGTGTTCAGAGGTAACATTTATAGGTAGCTAGACTTGGAGTACCCACTCCTCTGGTAAGAGAGAGATTAATACAACGGGAGAAAGTTATGGTTTTGTTGGGTACTGTATATGGGGGGAGGAGAGGGGTAATTGTTAGGGAAAGTTTTATTGCATACGGAGAGCTGCACAATATTTTCATGGGTCGGGAACTTGTATGTATAGAATTGTATGATGGGTGACAGAATTAAAATCCTTAGTTGGAATGTAAGAGGACTATCTGAGGAACACGAAGAACGACGATCATGGAATATGTTAGGAAGAGAGACCGATATTCTATGCCTCCAGGAGACTCATTACTACGGGAAAAGGTGGAGGTATTGAAGAGGAGTGGATAGGAGAGCATATCATTCCACATACTCTTCATAAGCTAAGGGTCTCTTGTTAATAGGAGCGTCTACGCCATTTGAAAAATTGAAAGCCATGTGAAGTGAATGACATATGTTTTTGTTGTCTGTAAAATCTATGGGCAATCACTAGTATAGTAGCTATGTACATACCACCGCCACATAGCGGAAAAATTATGTGAGGTTATGGATTATTAAGCGGTTTACGGGATTACCATTACTTAATATTGGGGATTTCAATAATGTTATGAATGAGGGTGGATAGACATAAACAGAGTGCAGGTAAAAGCACTAGGAAATTGACAGCATTTGGGAATTATATTAAAGAGATTGGAATGATGGACCTGTGGAGAGTGAGAAATGAGAACGTGGTGGTGCTACTCTTGTTATTCTGCGACGCATGGGCTCTCTCACGAATAGATTGGCACTGGGAAATGAACTAATGACACAACTGGTCTGTGAGTGAATACCTCCAAGGGTGATTTCGGACCATAAGCCTATAGAATTGTCCATTAGACGGATGGGGGGAAGATTGGGAAGGGATTTGGATGAAGTTGAACCCATGTGCTGGAATATATTGATATGAATATTATAAGAAGAATTGGAGAGTATTGCGGATTAAAGGGAGTGCTGATAGTCCGGGTTGTTGTGGGACGCTATGAAAGCGGTTCTAAGGGTCTTTTGTTTCAAGAGATTTCCAGGTGAAGTCAAGTCTCAACTAGAAGACAGGAAAATGATAGAAACCTGAGAGGGTGGAGAGGGATATGGTACGACCCGTCAGCAGAAAATCAAGTAGGTTAAGGGTGCACAGGAAGAGGTTAATAAGGTGTATTTGAGGAAAGCGGAGAGGAGGAGGGCCTTCCAGAAAACGCAAATTTTATGATGAAGGAGAAAAAGTGGGGCATCTGTTGTCAGTGGTGGTAGCGGCGCAGAGGGAATCGTCTTATGTATATAAATTGAAGACTGATGAGGGAAGGGAGGTGGGGGACACAGTGTATTTTGGAGGAATTTAGACGATTCTATAATCAGTTGTATTCTTCGGGATCGGGGGATTCATTTGGGGATATAGAGGGTTTTCTTCAGGAAGCAGGGCTCCCGAGGATTAAAGACAGTGATAGGGGGAGACTGGAGGTGCCCATAACAAAAGAAGAGATTGAAATGGCTATTACATCTATGGCTAATAATAAGGCCCCGGGGGCAGATGGTATCCCTAGTGAAATTTACAAACAATTAATTGAGATGGTAACACCCAGACTGCAAAAAGTTTTTGAAGAGGCTCTTCGGGAGGGTGAATTACCGGCGTCCATGAGGGAGGCAGTGGTGGTGGTCATTCGAAAGAGGGAAGAGATCCGGGGTTGGCAGAATCTTATAGGCCCATCTCGTTGCTGATGGTAGATGTAAGATTTTGGCCAAAATTTTGGGCTAGCCGTTTGGCGAGTGTGGTTCAGGATCTTGTCCATCCGGACCAATCCGGATTTATGCCAAATAAGTCTACGGCGATAAATTTGCGTAGACTTTTTCTGAATTTGCAGCTGCCGTCGGACAATAGGGGCAGTAGGGTCGTGGTTTCATTGGATGCGCGTAAAGCGTTTGATAGTGTTGAGTGGCAGTATCTTTGGAGGGTATTGGAACGCTTTGGTTTTGGGCCGACCTTTATTTCATGGATACGGTTGCTATATACTTCCCCAACCGCTAGGGTCAGAGTTAATGGGCAAATGTCTGGGAGTTTTGCGCTTCATAGGGGGACTAGGCAGGGGTGTCCACTGTCCCCGCTACTTTTTGCTTTGGCGGTGGAGCCCCTGGCGCAGACAATTAGGAGGATGGCTTCGGTTAAAGGGTTCAAATATGGCTTGGTAGAGGAAAAAGTGTCATTGTATGCGGATGATGTGCTGCTTTTTTGGAGGATTCCGGAGAGTCGTTGTTGAGAGCAATGGAAATTATTAAAACATTTGGGTCTATATCGGGTTTAGAAATTAACTGGGGAAAATCTACTGTCATGGCTGTAGATGATTGTGTTGTTGATTTGCCAGTGTCGGGGGAGGGTAGTAGGTTGGCAGTGGTGCGACAGTTTAAATATCTGGGTGTTCAGGTGGCACTTCCGATTTCCAGCTATGCAGATTTGAATCTGACCCCACTGCTGAGTAAGTTTCGGAGTAAAGTAGGGGCGTGGTGTAAACTGTATCTTTCAGTAGTGGGAAGAATCAATCTGATTAAGATGATTTTAATGCCCAACTGCTATATGTCTTGCACAATGCCCCTATTTGTTTCCCTAGGCGGTGGTTTCGTACTATTGACTCTATATTTAGGGATCTTGTGTGGGGTAAAAAGCAGCCAAGGATCAGACTTGAAATATTGCAGAGGCCTAAGGATGGAGGGGGACTGGCGCTTCCGAACCCTTGGATTTACTACTTAGCTGCTCAGGGCCAACAGATGAGAGGGTGGAGGGATGTGTCTGGGGCTGGTTCAATACAAAGGGTCTTGGTTCAGGTGATGGGGAGGGATCCCTTGGTTCAGGGGTTGGAGGCAGGAAGGTTTAGGAAGTTGGGTTTGATGTATCCTACTTTAGCGCTGATACATAAAGTCTTGGAGGCAATTATTTTTCCCCGATATGGCAAAACGAGAATCTACCGGAATTTGTTAAAATGGGAGAATTTAAAGATTGGATGAGACTGGGAATACAGTACATGGTTCAGGTGCAGGACGCGCAGGGACTGGTGCCCTTTGGAAAGTTGCAGGCAGATTATGGGCTACCGGAGGTCTGCAGATTTCAATATGGGCAGTTTAGGCATGCCTATGTTACGCAGAGTAGGACAATGAATATGGAGATTCACAAGGATATATTGATTATTGTCTGTGCAGAGGGGGGAACAAAAGGGGTAGTGTCGGGCATTTATAAGGATCTAATGTATACCTTTTTAAATAATTATCCTATTAGAGCACAGGGGAAATGGGAGGAGGAGTTGGGTAGGATAGAGGAAGATAAATGGGAATTGATTATGGAATATATACCCCAATTATCGCTGAGTGAACCGGGCAGACTCTCGCAGATATATGTACTCCATAGAGTATATAGGACTCCTGAACGGCTGTATAGAGCAGGTCTGAGACAGACTTCAGAGTGTCCTCGGTGCCGATTGGAGGGGGCTGGAATTCTCCATATGTTATGGCAGTGTCCAAATCTGAACCCATATTGGACGGCGGTGCTTAATGCGATAGGACGAGCGTATGCTTGTAGGATTGAAAGGGATCCTGTGGTGTGTATACTGGGGTATGTGGAGGAGGTCCAGGTACATAATAAATATAAGGTGGCTATAGCTAGATTATTATATATTGCGCGAAAACTGATCGCAAGATACTGGATAAATGAAGACCCGCCGACATTGAGGGAATTTTTCAGACAGTCTGACTATATTGTGAATATGGAAAAAGACATTTACGTTAAGAAAAAAGCATAAGAACATTTGATACACTGTGGACACCCTGGGTGGAGAGAAGATGATCCTGAACTTAGGTTACACCATGCATTATTTGCTGCTCTTGTATGCAATGGGGGGGAGGGGAGGGGAAGGGAGGGAAGGAATTTCTGAAAACTAATGACCATTGTTAATTGTTTTCATTGCGATTTTTGTTCTATTGTTTTGTACCTTGAATTTGGTTAAATAAAAATTTATCTGATTTAAAAAAAAAAGGTTTGCTGTGTCTGTCAGCGTAGTGTCCAGAGGCTGAAGGCGCTACAGGCCAGTACACCAGGAGACGTAGAGGGGGCCGTAGGAGGGCAACAGCCCAGCAGCAGGACTGCTACCTCCTCCGCCTTTGTGCAAGGAGGAACAGGAGGAGCACTGCCAGAGCCCTGCAAAATGACCTCCAGCAGGCCACAAATTTGTATGTGTCTGCACAAACGGTTAGAAACCGACTCCATGAGGATGGTCTGAGTACCCAACATCCACAGATAGAGGTTGTGTTCACAGCCCAACACTGTGCAGGACTCTTGGCATTTGCCACAGAAGACCAGGAATTGGCAAATTCGCCACTGGCGCCCTGTGCTCTTCACAGATGAAAGCAGGTTCACACTGAGCACATGTGACAGAGTCTGGAGACACCGTGGAGAGCGATCTGCTGCCTGCAAAATCCTTCAGCATGACCGGTTTGGCAGTGGGTCAGTAATGGTGTGGGGTGGCACATGTGCTCGCCAGAGGTAGCCTGACTGCCATTAGGTACCGAGATGATATCCTCAGACCCCTTGTGAGACCATATGCTGGTGCGGTTGGCCCTGGGTTCCGCCTAATGCAGGACAATGCCAGACCTCATGTGGCTGGAGTGTGTCAGCAGTTCCTGCAAGATGATGGCATTGTAGTTATGGACTGGCCCGCCCATTCCCCAGACCTGAATCCGATTGAGCACATCTGGGACAGCATGTCTCGTCACGTTGCAGCACAGACTGTCCATGAGATGGCGGATGCTTTAGTCCAGGTCTGGGAGGAGACCAACCGCCACCTCATCAGGAGCATGTCCAGGCATTGTAGGGAGGTCATACAGGCACAGGGAGTTCATACAGGCACGAGGAGGCCACACACACTACTGAGCATCATTTTGACTTGTTTTAAGGACATTACATTCCACTTTAATTTTGTGTGTGACTCCGAATCCAGACCTCCATAGGTTAATAAATTTCCATTGATGATTTTGTGTGTGATTTTGTTGTCAGCACATTCAACTTTGTACAGAACAAAGTATTCAATGAGAATATTTCATTCATTCAGATCTAGGATGTGTTATTTGAGTGTTCCCTTTATTTTTTTGAGCAGTGTATTATAACCATACATTTCTCCATCTCTTCCCTATTTTTTACAGCAAAGCTTGCGGAGGCTAGGGTTATAGTTACTGGTGCGAGCAGCGGCATTGGGGAAGAGATGGCATATCACTATGCCAGAGCTGGAGCACATCTTGTGCTGACTGCTAGAAGGGAAAATGTTCTCATCACGGTAAGCAATAGAGATATATATATTAGTATTATCTAGTATATATGTGGAACAAAGGCTAGAGTTACATTTGCCTAAATGGGTTTATTGCTGTGATTTATATAAGCTACATTATAATGTAATTTGTGTGCTGTAGTTGGTAGTCGGAGCAGCAGATAAGCAGTGTCGGTGTCAGAGATAAGCCAAGGAAGCCCAATGGGGGAAAGTGGTACATGTGAACGAGCTTAGATGGTCTCCTGTTCCCCCCTCAGTGTTTCTATAGGTACCCTCAGCTAGGCATTTGCTGCAGCACTTCCAGTTTGACTGGACTATGGGGTTTTTTACCTTTATAGCACAGGCAAGACAAAACATGAGAGGAGAAACTGATGTCTTCCTTCTCTACTTTCGCAGGAATCATGTGGATCATTGTATCTATAATGCATTGTAACTTCTAATTTGAAGAAAAAAAAATCTCAGGCTTAAACCTGAAAATGATTTTTTTTTTCTTCTCTTCATTAAGTTTGCAAGATATTTTTCAGAAATAGTTCCACTGGGGATAAAAACAAAATAATCTGTTAAACTATTGAAAGCAAGATGTTCTTTTTTTTCAAATTGACAGTGCCGTTATAGATGACCGTCTTCATCTTTCCTCCTTTCCAAGCTACTGCAGAGGGGCCACACAACCTTGCAGGGAAATCTGGTGTACGGACCGCCTGATTAGCAGTCAGACCTACAAACTATGGTTTCAGTTTGTTTCCCCATACTTTATCAACAGTTCCTGCTTGCTACCCGTCTGTTTTCCACCGCTGATTGTCACATAGTAATTCGAGAATTGTGACTTCCATAAAACCTGTATACTCCTCAACATTGAAATTGCAACACCAAGAAGAAAAAGTCATGGAATTGCAACCAAGAACCTATCACAGCTCAGCTCATGGAAATAAGCTGTGCATGCGTGAACGGCGCCCAATCACAGGGCCAAGCCATCCCGCGTCATCCAGGAAGCGGTCACATAACCGTGACCCAGATTACGCGAGGGCACAGCACGCATGTGCGGGCAGCACCACATCGCAGGGCAAAGCAGTCGCATGACCGCAACACAGGTGACCTCATAGAGGTAAGCCAATCCTGGCATAGCCTCATAACTATAGCAACAAAAGGCACATGATTGCTCATATTATCACATGACAAAAATGACAGCAACCTATGATGGGGGAGGGAGGAAAAGGTAGGCGGAGGAGACTTAAGAAGGTACAGATAGACATAAAGAAAAGAAGATCAAGCCTCATATTGTATCCAAAATTAAGAGTCATTTCATGTCGACCTCCATCCCAGGAACTGCATCAAACTCCACCCTGAGAAGAAAAGGGGGAAGAAAGGGACCACCTATAATAAAGAGAAAAAATAGAAAACATTTTAAAAGCAAATCCCAATGATGTATACAAAAAGAGAGGCTTAAGGCAGGCAATTGTATAAATTGTACTCAATATTCAAACCTCTAGGTTGAAGACGCGTCAACTTATCTGACTCTAGCGCATGATAGAGTTCGTGTATCGAATCCCAATGTGTGATCCAGTCCGCATATCTAATTCCAGCACACAATACAGTCCACATACCAAATCCCATCCTGTATGATATGCTGTACTGTATCTAATCCCATCATGTGATACTGTGAATATCCAATCCCAGCGTGTGTTACAGTCCACGTACCTATTCCCATCTTATGTGAAATGCTCTTCTCAGAGCCCTGTGTCTAATGTCATCATGTGATAAGCTACACTGAGCCCTGTTACTAATCTACTAATCCCAGCGCATGATACAGCGAATAGCACCAATTAACAGAATCGGTGCTGCCATCCGTCCTCAGTGATGCTGTACACATCTCACTATCACTTTGCAGTCACTAACAAAATTGCTCTGCACTGTGATCCTAGACTTCACTCTACCTTATCCTTTTGCAAACACTCAAAAGGGGAGGAGAGGAGAGACGTCACACAGGTTAGCAGATCCCCCACTTTTACTGCAGCCTAATGTGGAGCAATATACACTAAGTGTCATGTTAAATTTCAGCAGCTGCTCCTCGTAGTGTTTAAAAGTGGAAAATGTAAAATCTTTTAAAAATTATTTTTAACCTCTCACCAGAGGTATTTTTGATTTTGCATTTTCATTTTTTGCTCCCCTTCTTCCCAGGGCCATAGCTTTTTTATTTTTTGGTCAAAATGGCCATATGAAGGCTTGTTTTTTGCGTGGCGAGTTGTACTTTTGAAAGACACCATTGATTTTAACATATTGTGTACTGAAAAACGGGAAAAAAATTCCAAGTGCTGTGAAATTGCAAAAAAAAAGAAGGAATTCACACAATTGATGATCAGATCGACTGTATGTATCAGAAATGCTCACTTGCTATGAGCGCCGAGCACAGGGCAGCGCTCATAACAATCTGGCTATGACAACCATAGAGGTCTTCTGGAGACCTCTGGTTGTCATACAAGCCCATCAGTGACCCGGTTTCACGTGACTGGGTCACCGATGGGCGGGATTTCTGGCGCGCTTGCCGGAAGCGCGAGTTAAATGCCACTGTCAGAGATTGAGGGGTCCGTACCACAGGACTGGCGTATAGCAAATGTGGTGCCAATATTCAAAAAGGGGGCAAAAACTGAACCTGGAAATTATAGGCCAGTGAGCTTAACATCTACTGTGGGTAAAATCCTGCAGGGTTTTTTAAGGGATACTATATTGGAGTATCTGAAGAAAATTAACCTCATGACCCAGTATCAGCATGGATTTACGAGAGACCGTTCTTGTCAGACTAATCTGATAAGCTTTTATGAAGGGGTAAGTTATGGACTGGACCAAGGGAACGCAGTGGACGTGGTGTACATGGACTTCCAAAAACATACAGATAGGGGATCTAGATTGTGAGCCCCTTCGGGGACAGCGACGATAATGTGTGCAAACTGTAAAGCGCTGCGGAATATGTTATCGCTATATAAAAATAAAAAGAGAGAGAAAAAAGAGAGAAAAGCTTTTGATACGGTGCCACACAAAAGGTTAATACATAAAATGAGAACAATGGGGATAGGGAAAATATGGTGGTGTAAGCTTTTCAGGGGATATAGCTCTGGGATCGCCGTCTTGGGGAGACGGAGTGGCATAAAGAGTCCATTCACAGACAGCAGTTCTGGTAAAAACTGGCCGCAACCAGTTTTATTAAAGTCCACAGCAAACAGAACATAATCAAAACCAAATCATAAACATAAACCCTGGGCTTCTCCAGCCACTTACTACACTTAGATAGATTTCCCTCACTATCAGGGACCAGACTCTAACAGCCTGGGCCAAAACAACACATTATATTCAGCATTTACCAGCATGGTTTTTCCTAGAATCTCCTCTTTGTGTCTGAATGGCACACCTCGCATCCAGACTGAGAGAGTTCTCCTCCTATTCAGCAGCTATCAGCATGGATTTTCACAGAGACTACTCCTGTGTCCGGGGTACATCAAGCCCCAGACTGAGACAGCTCCACTCCTGGAGACTCCTTCTGTGCCTGGACTCCTTGTCCAGACTAAGCGAGCTCCCTGTCTGTGTTCGCAGACACCTACTTCTGGTCTCCTAATTAACACCTGAGTGGTTTCAAGCCTGAGCTGCAAGTGTGTACTGAATGTAAGGTGTAGTGACCTTTCTCTACCACTAGGTTTACAAAGCCATACATTTCCCTTATACCCGTCAGCAAAGTACCTAGGTGAAATGTACACCCCATTCAACACACATACCCTCACTGTCTCACATATCCCCCCCTCTTCTCCAGACCGGAGGGCTGGTCATCCAGACCGGAGGGCTGGTCAACAATCCAAAAGAGACAGTGAACTCTGGACCAGTCATGGCCCTCATCAGCTTCATCTTCACTATTGTCATCTGTATCTTCACCTGAGCCATAGCCAACGTCAGCTTTCTCTTCATCTGAAGCATCCGCACTACCCTGTACCCTCCCAGGCCTATGCTCTCTGCGGGCCTCGGGTATCCTGCACGGTTTCATCTTGACCTTTGGGCCGGTCTCAGTTTCGATATAGTGCCCGGCCAGAGAAGCACGACCCGGCACATCAGAACACTTCTGCTGACTCTTCCTCAGAAACTCACGTACCTCCTGTCCTTGGTGCACTGACCATGTGTCACCAACTATCACAGAAGGTATAGGGGTTTTTTCACTTTTCTCTAGTTCCCCTTGAACCCTCTTTAGCACATCTACTTTCTTGAATATCGGTTGACTCATAAAGTCTATTTCACAGACCTTAAGCTCCTCTGCCATGGTCTCTGACCATTTTAAGCTATACTGTTCAAATGATTGGGACTGTAGAAGGAGCTGATCGTTTTTCTTTTGCAGTACACATAATTCATCCGCTAAGTCTCCAGCTGAATTGTAATGTTCTACCGTGCCAACAGCATTCTTATATAGAGCCTTAGACTTATTGAGCAGCATTTGCTCTTGCAACGAAGAGATTCCCTGTATCCTTCCTTTTACTTCATTGACCTTCTCACGAAGATGCTCATGGCTTTCATCACACTCCTTCATCACAGTTTGGAGTTTTTTCTGAGAAGTAATCAATTCATCTGGTACCTGTTGGACGTCCTTTATGTCTTCGGCCCCTTCTTCAGGCTCTTCTGGTAGAACATGCTCAGAAGCCCTACCGTCAGTCTTACATTCTACCTCTTCAGTCACATCATTATGGTCTCCAATATCTCCATTTATTTCAGCTTTCAAGTTTTCCTTGATAGCTGCATCTGTACACTCAGAACCCACCGGATTCTTCTCTTCCACCACGTTCTGCATCCCATCTGAGCTCCCGTGTGTCTGCAGCGGCAACGAAGTGACACATCGCTTTTCCCATTTGTTGGGACGTGGCTCCGATGTAGACTCCATGAAAGTGCGCCTGAGCTCACCAATGCCCGCCTGAGCTTCACGAGTTGCAGCCACTGATCCGGACCGCAACCCGTCCACGCCGCTGTCTCCGGCAGAAACAGACTCCTGGACAGAGTCAGTCCCCATATCTTCAGTCTTGTTCCTCACAGCTTCAGTTGAGACCTCAGCTTCTGATGAGGCAGCTGGCTTGGTGACTACCACTTCTATAGCTTTTTCCACCTCTGCAGCATCTCCCTCAGAGTCCCTGGCATGATGCAGATCCACACCACACATCGACAACTTCCCACTTCCAACAGCCTCCACTTGTGCTGTGTTCAGTCTCAGAGTCCTGCCTTCAAAGCTCAGCTCTCCTCCTTTCACCCTAGTCCTCGCCAGGGAATTGGCCAACTGCAAAACATCCTCAGATGCCATCCTCTGTCCGGCTGCAAGGTCAGCATCAGCCCTCTTCTCGGGACTCTCAACCTCCTCTGTTACCATGCCTTCCTCATTTGCACTGGTTGCTTGATCGTCATCAGATGATTCACTATCACTACCACTATCCCTGTCTGACCCCTTTTTCTCAGCCACATCCGGCTCACTTTCAGGGTTATACAATTCATTCTCATTCACATCCTGATCTGGAACCTTAGTTAACATGTCATCCACGACATTAACTTCACCATCTGGTCCCTGGTTTCCCTCAGGTGGTCCCTCAAGTATGTGACTATGTGACAACCCCAGCACTACACTTCTATATAGCTCAGGTACTAGGAGCTGACTCACGACCTCACCCGGGACTTCAGTGTCCCTATACAACAGGTTATTGTTTATGGCAACCTGAGGAAACCTCTCCTCAGAGCCAGGCTCTTTGGACACCTCATGTAGAACACTTATATTTTCCTGTGCCGTTTTAAGAGTGGGGTCTCGTCACTGCTCACTCTCAAAATTGTCACAGGACACAGGTAAGTCAGGGACACTCGGTTCCCGAGAACCACCATCCTCGTCTCCCAGCATCACCTGCAAAGGAATTTCATCTTTTTCACAGTCATCATCATTATCATGATCATCATCATCATTATTATCACATAAGTTTAACGGCCCACTAGCATTGTGTTCCGCCCCTCGGGACTGCGCACCCTCAGTAGGAGCTTCATCACACTGTCCATCAGAAACATTTTTCCCCCAGAGATCCTTAGACCGGGGAAAGTCATTACCCAATATAACGGGGTGCACCAGGTTCTTCACTACCCCCACTTCACATGAAACCTCCCCGCGTTTGGGGATCAAGTCCACGACAGTCTCTGGGTAGACTTTGGTGTCTCCATGGACGCACACCACACTCAGGTGTTTATCAGGGATGAAGTCCCTATCAATCAGGCTGTCACATACGGAAGTCACTGGACTCTCTGAGTCCAAGAGGGCCTGTGCTGGGCAGTCATTTACAACCACCGGGACACCTGTGGTCCAGTCTCTTCGGCTGAGGTGGACACACACACAGGCTCTGCGCAGGGAGAGAGGGATCCGCCAACATCACAACACATAGGCTCCCCCTCTATTGGACAGTTGGCTGCAATTTCACGACATCTCTAACACTGTCCATCACACTTTCCCACCCATATGTCCCCTCGGGCCTGAACCCGCTTATCACACACCCCATGTCCCCAACAGCTGGAACGCTCTTACCGGGAGAGTTCGGCGTCCAGGAACTCTGAAGTGACGACCTCTCAGACGGCTGGTCACGGAGGCAGCCTTTGGTAGTGGAGGCCCTCTCCCTCAGGCTGACCAGACGAGTGGCGTCCTGGTGGTCTCGTTGTCCGACCTCCGGCTGTACCGCAGGAGGACGTGCGCGGGTGTAGCGGTCCACTATCACCTCCTTGACCCCATGAGCAGGGTTGCCGACGGCAGACTCCCAACTGCATCTCCAGTCATGGACTCCCCTGGCACGGACTGCCACCGTAACACCCAGCCGGGCAAGAATCTCCGTTTTCAGCTTGGCATAGTCTCTGCTGTCCTGCTCGCTCAGGTCAGCATAGGCCCTTTGGGGTTCTCCAGTCAGATAGGGTGCGACCACCATGGCCCATTCCGATAGTGGCAGGTTCTCCTTCTCTGCCAGTCCCTCAAATATAGTGAGATATGCCTCCACATCGTCATGAGGCGTCATCTTTTTCAGGGTCCGTCTTACCGCCTTCTTTACAGCGGACAATGCAGGTGACTTTGCAACATTACTTTGGGACGATGCGCTGCAAGTCTTTTGTAGTGCTGCAACCTGCTCAAAAAACAACCGGTTAGTCTCCTGTAGCTGCTGCTGCCACCTCTGCTGGGCCCGCTGCATGCTCTGCAGGTGCATGCTCTGCTGGGCCTGGACCAGGTGCTTAATGAGCTCCTTCATACTGTCATCCATGCTGTCAGACTTCTCTGTCTCAACAACGGCAGTCTTATGTTGCACATTAACTTGCGCCATTTGTTTATTCAGCTTCTCCAGGCTGTCATCCATACTGTCAGACTTCTCTGTCTTAACAACGGCAGTCTTCACTCAAGACATACACACTCCACAGTCTTTTCCACAGCAATTTCAGCTTTGCTGTGCAGACACTTTTTTTTTTTTTTCTGCAAACTCTATTAGGGCCACTGTCTCTTTAAGACTGCTCCAACAGACGTTTCTCCTTTATTGACACACTTTTTTTTCTTTCTCTGCTGCTGCTTCAATAGACTTCACCTTTTATTGCTGTCTCTCGCCACTGTGCTGCCCGCATTCTCCACCAATTGTAAGCTTTTCAGGGGATATAGCTCTGGGATCGCCGTCTTGGGGAGATGGAGTGGCATAAAGAGTCCATTCATAGACAGCAGTTCTGGTAAAAACTGGCCGCAACCAGTTTTATTAAAGTCCACAGCAAACAGAACATAATCAAAACCAAATCATAAACATAAACCCTGGGCTTCTCCAGCCACTTACTACACTTAGATAGATTTCCCTCACTATCAGGGACCAGACTCTAACAGCCTGGGCCAAAACAACACATTATATTCAGCATTTACCAGCATGGTTTTTCCTAGAATCTCCTCTTTGTGTCTGAATGGCACACCTCGCATCCAGACTGAGAGAGTTCTCCTCCTATTCAGCGCTATCAGCATGGATTTTCACAGAGACTACTCCTGTGTCCGGGGTACATCGAGCCCCAGACTGAGACAGCTCCACTCCTGGAGACTTCTTCTGTGCCTGGACTCCTTGTCCAGACTAAGCGAGCTCCCTGTCTGTGTTCGCAGACACCTACTTCTGGTCTCCTAATTAACACCTGAGTGGTTTCAGGCCTGAGCTGCAAGTGTGTACTGAATGTAAGGTGTAGTGACCTTTCTCTACCACTAGGTTTACAAAGCCATACATTTCCCTTATACCCGTCAGCAAAGTACCTAGGTGAAATGTACACCCCATTCAACACACATACCCTCACTGTCTCACAGTGGGTTAAGAACTGGCTCATGGATAGGAAACAAAGGGTGGTTATTAATGGAGCACACTCGGATTGGGTCACGGTTAGCAGTGGGGTACCACAGGGGTCAGTATTGGGGCCGCTTCTCTTTAACATATTTATTAATGACCTTGTAGGGGGCATACAGAGTAGTATTTCAATATTTTCAGATGACACTAAACTATGCGGGTTAATAAATACAGAGGAAGACAATTTTATATTACAGGAGGATTTATGTAAACTAGAAGCTTGGGCTGATAAATGGCAAATGAGCTTTAATGGGGATAAATGTAAGGTCATGCACTTGGGTAGAACAAACAAGATGTATAATTATGTGCTTAATTGTAAAACACTGGGCAAAACTCACTGAAAAAGACCTGGGTGTATGGGTGGACGACAAACTCACATTTAGTGGCCAATGTCAGGCAGCTGCTGCAAAAGCAAATAAAATAATGGGATGCATTAAAAGAGGCATAGATGCTCATGAGGAGAACATAATTTTACCTCTATACAAGTCACTGGTGCGACCAAACTTAGAATACTGTGTACAGTTCTGGTCTCCGGTGTATAAGAAAGACATAGCTGAACTGGAGCAGGTGCAGAGGAGAGCGACCAAGGTTATTAGAGAACTGGGGGGTCTGCAATACCAAGACAGGTTATTACACTTGGGGTTATTTAGTTTGGAGAAACGAAGGCTTAACCCCTTCAGCCCCAAGGGTGGTTTTCACGTTAATGACCGGGCCAATATTTACAATTCTGACCACTGTCTCTTTATGAGGTTATAACTCTGGAAAGCTTCAACGGATCTTCGCGATTCTGAGACTGTTTTCTCATGACATATTGTACTTCACGTTAGTGGTAAAATTGCTTCGATATACCTTGCGTTTATTTTTGAAAAAAACGCAAATATGGCGAAAATTTTGAACATTTTGAATTTTCTAACTTTGAATTTTTTTTCCCTTATAACAGAGAAATATGTCACACAAAATAGTTAAGAAATAACATTTCCCACATGTCTACTTTACATCAGCACAATTTTGGAACCAACATTTTTTTTTGTTAGGAAATTATAAGGATTAAAAGTTGACCAGTGATTTCTCATTTTTACAACAAAATTTACAAAGCCATTTTTTTAGGGACCACCTCACATTTGAAGTCACTTTGATGGGTCTATATAGCAGAAAATACCCAAAAGTGACACCATTCTAAAAACTGCACCTCTCAAGGTACTCAAAACCACATTCAAGAAGTTTAATAACCCTTCAGGTGCTTCACAGGAGCTGAAGCAACGTGGAAGGAAAAAATTAATATTTAACTTTTTAGCCACAAAAATGATCTTTTACAAACTTTTTTTTATTTTCACAAGGGTAAAAGGAGAAAATGGGCAGATAAACTTGTTGTGAAATTTCTCCTGAGTACGCCAATACCCTATATGTGGGGGAAAACCACTGTTTGGGCACACGGCAGAGCTCGTAAGGGAAGGAGCGCCGTTTGACTTTTTCAAACTAAAATTGGCTGGAGTTGAGATTGGACGCCATGTCGTGTTTGGAGAGCCCCTGATACGCCTAAACAGTGGAAACCCCCCACAAGTGACACCATTTTGGAAACTAGACCCCCTAAGGTACTTATCCAGATCTGTTGTGAGCACTTTGAACCCCAAAGTGCTTCACAAAAGTTTATAATGCCTGTGTGTGAAAAAAAAAAAAAACAATTTTCCACAAAAATTATTTTTTAGTCCCAAATTTTTGATTTTTCCCAAGGAAATTGGACCCCAAAAGTTGTTGTACAATTTGTCCTGAGTACACTGATACCCCATATGTGGGGGGGGAAACTGTTTGGGCGCACGGCAGGGCTTGGAAAGGAAGCAGTAACGTTTTGGAATGCAAACATTGATGGGGGTCATGTTCCGTTTGTAGTGCCCCAGATGAGCCTAAACAGTGGAAACCCCCCACAAGTGACCCCATTTTGGAAGCTAGACCCCCTAAGGAACTTATCTAGATCTTTGGTGAGCACTTTGAACCCCCAAGTGCTTCACACAAGTTTATAATGCCCGGGCATGAAAATAAAAAATCCTATTTTTTTTCCCACAAAAATTATCTCTTAGTCACTAATTTTTTATTTTCCCATAGGTAACAGGAGAAATTGGACCTCAAAAGTTGTTGTCCAATTTGTCCTGAGTACGCTGATACCCCATATGTGGGGGGGAAACCACTGTTTGGGCGCATGGCAGAGCTCGGAATGGAAGGAGCACCATTTGACTTTTTCCAACCAAAATTGGCTGGAATTGAGATTGGACGCCATGTTGCATTTGGAGAGTCCCTGATGTGCCTAAACAGTGGAAACCCCCCACAAGTGACCCCATTTGGGAAACTAGACCCCTTAAGGAACTTATCTAGATCTTTGGTGAGCAATTTGAACCCCCAAGTGCTTCACACAAGTTATAACGTAGAGCCGTAAAATTAAAAAATCATATTTTTTCCACAAAATTGATCTTTTCACCCCAATTTTTATTTTCCCAAGGGTAACAAGACTCCAAAAGTTATTGTGCAATTTGTCCTGAGTACGTTGATACCCCATATGTGGGGGGTAAACCACTGTTTGGGTGCATGGCAGAGTTTGGAAGGAACGGAGCGCTGTTTGACTTTTTCAACGCAGAATTGGATGGATGCCATGTCGTGTTTGGAGAGCTCCTGATCTGCCTAAACAGTGGAAACCCCCCACAAATGACACCATTTTGGAAACTAGACCCCTCAAGGAACTTATCTAGATGTGTGGTGAGCACTTTGAACCCCAAAGTGCTTCACAGAAGTTTATAACGTACAGCCGTAAAATAAAAAATCTTTTTTTTTTTTTACAAAAATTATTTTTTCGCCCCCAATATTTTATTTTCACAAGGGTAACAGGAGAAATTGGACCCCAAAAGTTGTTGTCCAATTTGTCCTGAGTACGCTGATACTCAATATGTGGGAGTAAACTACTGTATGGGCGCACGTCGGGGCTCGGAAGGGAAGTAGTGACGTTTTGGATTGCAGACTTTGATGGAATGGTCTGGGGGCGTCATGTCGCATTTGGAGAGCCCCTGATGCGCCTAAACAGTGGAAACCCCCCACAAGTGACCCCATTTTGGAAAATAGACCCCACAAGTAACTTATCTAGATGTGTGGTGAGCACTTTGAACCCCGAAGTGCTTCACAGAAGTTTATAACGTACAGCCGTAAAAATAAAAAATCCTTTTTTTTACAAAAATGATTTTTTCGCCCCCAATATTTTATTTTCACAAGGGTAACAGGAGAAATTGGACCCCAAAAGTTGTTGTCCAATTTGTCCTGAGTACGCTGATACCCAACATGTGTGAGAAAATGACTGTATGGGTGCACGTCTGGGCTCGGAAGGGAAGTAGTGACGTTTTGGATTGTAGACTTTGATGGAATGGTCTGTGGGTGTCATGTCGCATTTGGAGAGCCCTGATGCGCCTAAACTGTGGAAACCCCCCACAAGTGACCCCATTTTGGAAAATAGACCCCACAAGGAACTTATCTAGAAGTGTGGTGAGCGCTATGAAACCCCAAGTGCTTCACAGAAAAATTTATAACATACAGCCGTAAAAACAAAAAAATCATTTTTTTTTTTTTACAAAAATGATTTTGTCGCCCCAGTTTTTTATTTTCCCAAGGGTAACAGAAGAAATAGGACAAATTGCACAATAACTCTTGTGTTCCAGAGTACGCTGATACCCCATATGTGGGGGTAAACTACTGTTTGGGCACATTGCAGAGCTCAGAAGTGAAGGAGCACCGTTTGACTTTTTCAACGCAGAATTGGCTGGAATTGAGATCAGACGCCATGTCACATTTGGAGAGCCCCTGATGTGCCTAAACAGCAGAAACCCCCCAATTCTAACTCAAACCCTAACCCAAACACACCCCTAACCCTAGTCCCAACCCTAACCACAAACCTAACCCTAACACACCCCTAACCCTAATCCCAACCCTAATCCTAACGTTAGCGCCAACCCTAACCCTAACTTTAGCCGCAACCCTAACCCTAATGGGAAAATGGAAATAAATACATTTTTTAATTTTATTATTTTTCCCTAACTAAGGGGGTGATAAAGGGGGGTTTGATTTACTATTTATAGCGGGTTTTTGTGATTGGCAGCTGTCACGCTAAAAGACGCTTTTTATTGCAAAAAGTAGTTTTTTTGCATCACCACATCTTGAGAGCTATAATTTTTGCATATTTTGGCCCACAGAGTCATGTGAGGTCTTATTTTTTGCGGGACGAGGTTACATTTTTATTGGTATCATTTATGACCACGTGACATTTTTTGTTCGCTTTTTATTTCGATTTTTGGGAGGTTAGAATGAACAAAAATCAGCAATTCATGAATTTCTTTTGGGGGAGGCGTTTATACCGTTCCGCGTGTGGTAAAATTGATAAAGCAGTTTTATTCTTCGGGTCAGTACGATTACGGTGATACCTCATTTATATCATTTTTTTATGTTTTGGCGCTTTTATAGAATAAAAACAATTTTATATAAAAAATCATTATTTTTGCATCGCTTTATTCTGCGAGCTATAACTTTTTTATTTTTTCGCTGATGATGCTGTATGATGGCTCGTTTTTTGCGGGACAAGATGACATTTTCAGCGGTACCATGTTTATTTATATCGGTCTTTTTGATCGCGTGTTATTCCACTTTTTGTTCGGCGGTATGATGATAAAGCATTGATTTTTTGCTTAGTTTTTTTTTTTTTTTTAAGGGTTTCACTAAAGGGGTTAACTAGTGGGACAGTTTTATAGGGGGGGGGTCGTTACGGACGCGGCGATACCAAATATGTGTACTTTTATTGTTTTGTTTTTTTTATTTACAGGAAAAATGAATTTATTGGGGAATATTTTTTTTTTTTTATGATTTTTTTTACCACTTTTTATTTTAGTTTTTTTCCTTTTTTACTTTGTCCCAGGGTGGGACATCACAGTATTTTAGCAGATCGCTGGTGTGACAGTGTGCACAGCACTCTGTCACACCAGCGATCGCTCTGGCATCGCTGCAGGCTTCCTCAGCGCCTGCTCTCAGCAGGCGCTGAGGAAGCCGCCTCCCTGCAGGACCCCGGCGCCATCTTGGATCCGGGGACCTGGAGGGAGGACGGACCCTCGGAACAGCGCGACACATCGCGCTGCTCTGAGGGTCTCAGGGGAACGCTCAGGGAGCCCCCTCCCTGCGCGATCCTCCCCTCTACCCCCGGTACACCGCGATCATGTTTGATCACGGTGTGCCAGGGGTTAATGTGCCGGGAGCGGTCTGTGACCGCTCCTGACACATAGTGCTGATCGCATATGACGTACTATTCCGTCCCTGGGAATTAGGTCCAGGGTCACATGGACGGAATAGTACGTCTGATGTAATAAAGGGGTTAAGGGTGATCTTATTACAATGTATAAATATATCAGGGGACAGTACAGAGACCTTTCTAATGATCTTTTTACTCTTAGACCTGTTACGGGGACAAGGGGGCATCCTCTACGCCTGGAGGAAAGAAGGTTTAGTCATAATCACAGACGCAGATTCTTTACTGTAAGAGCAGTGAGACTATGGAACTCTCTGCCATATAATGTTGTAATGAGTGATTCCCTACTAAAATTTAAGAAAGCACTGGATTCTTTTCTTGAAAAGTATAATATTACAGGCTATATTCACTAGTTTCCTAGATATTGCGTTGATCCAAGGAGCTAGTCTGATTGCCGTATGTGGAGTCGGGAAGGAATTTTTTTCCCCAATGTGAAGCTTACTGTTTGCCACTTGGGTTTTTTTTTTTTTTATGCCTTCCTCTGGATAAACATGTTAGGGCAGGTTAGGATAGGATATGGGTTGAACTGGATGGACTTAAAGTCTTCCTTCAACCTTAATAACTATGATTTAACAGGTTAAGAGCCGCGGGTGGATCATGATTTCACCCTCCACTGTTAGAGGCACATGTCAGCTGTTCAAAACAGCTGACATGTCCGGGAAAAGATGTGGGCTCCGCGCCGGAGCCCACAACAAAGGGAGGGAGTCCAACATCGGTGTACTATTACACCCAATGTCGGAAAGGGGTTAATATTTTATACCATAAGAAAAATGTTAATATTAAAAAATAAATAAAACATTAATACTGTCATGGGTTTACCACGACAGAGAGGAGCCATAAGATCGCAGCGTCTGAGTTCTCCTACTCCTGCACGGATTAGAAGTTCTTCACCTTTTTATTAAACGGTGTAAATTTCTTTTGGCTGTGCAGGGGTCAATCTGCTCAGTTGAGAGTTCCTGGAGCATTAAGGCTCTCAGCTGTGCACTGTTAGTCATTCCCATCTCCTATATAAACTGAGTCATGCTAAGCACCCATTGTCAGAGCTAGCTTATACTGCATGACGTGGAGGTTGTTGGTGGTGGTTATTTGAGTAGATGGTTGATGGATTTATCTGTGACTGTTGCTAAGTTTTGAGTGTGTGATAATTCCCTTTCTTCTCTTACTTTGGTTTAACCTTATCCTCCACTCCCTGTTGCATTCCTTTGTTATATGTGTGTGTACATTTATATGTTTGGTATTTTCCATTGCCCCTTTTCATATTACTTTAAGTCTGGTTGGTGTATTGTGGTACACTACTACTCCCCTCTTCCCTGGGTGGTTGTTCTTCTACCCCCTCTTTTGGGACTCAGGATCCTACGGGGTACCCCAGTATGGGGATGCACCACCCCCTGGCTTTCTTAGGGACCTCTTGACCACTTGTGTTATGAAGTGCTAGAGATGGTTTCTGAGCAGAGGCTCCCTCTGGTGGTTACAGACAGTACTGAACCTTTCAGCGAGGAGTGGCAATATGGAATCACGGACTGGTCTGATATAAGGGAGGTTCCCTCCCATGATGGTTGCCGGTGATCAATTGTTCTTGTCTCAATTGTGGTTCCTGGTTCATTTGGAAGTTTGCTGGAGTCCTGCCTGCATCTCCTGCTTTCAGATAAGATATTTTTTGCTTTTCTTTTTGTGCTTGCTTTTTGCATTGTTTTCTGCACTTTTGTGGAGGTCAGCCAGGTCCCCTTCTGGGGCTTGTGCTCCTCTCAGTTTTTCTGCAGCCACTGTTATTTGCTCATTTGCTTTTTCCTGTTTTTTCAGCGGCTGCGGCTTGGTTTTTGTTCACACTGAGATCTGATTTAGTGGGTGGCGAAATCGTGTGATCTCAGTATTTTTTTAATCAGAATTGTTGGATTTTTGTAGGGTTTTCTGGGTTGCAGAAAGTAATCTCTCCTGTCCTATCCTATTTATTCAGCTTGTGGCCTGTTGTGAATGGACTTGAAATGAGTTCTGAGCAGAGGCTCCCTCTGGTGGTTACAAGCGGTACTGGACTGTCCAGTGAAGATTGTGAGGAGTGGGAATCAGGTGTTACTGACTGGTCTTATATAAGGGAGTCGCCTTCCCATCAGGGTTGCCGGTGATCAATTGTTCTGGTCTCAATCCTTGAGTCCTGTTTCCCTTGTAGCCTGCTGTGTCGTGTCTGCATCTCCTGCTAACAGATAAGACATTTTCTTCTTTTTGTTTTTGTGCTTGATTTTTGCATTTTGTCCTGTACTTCTGTGGGGGCCTTCAGGGTCCCCTCCGGGGGCTTTTGCCCTCTCAGTTTAGTTCAGCCACTGATGTTTGTACTTTTGCTTTTTCCAGTTTTTTCAGTGGCTGCTGTTTTGATTTTGTTACACCAGAGAACTAATTTAGGTGGTAGAGGTCGTGTGATCTCAGGTGATTTTGAAATTAGTAGAGTTGGTGCTTTTCAGGGTTTTTTGAGATTGCAGTAAGTGCCCTTCCTATCCTTTTCTATTTAGGTAGTTTGGGCCCCAACGTTTGCTCATACTATTTTCTGTCTGTGTCAGTATTTCATCTTGTCTAACCGCCATTACATGTTTGGGGGCTTTCTATGTTCTTTGGGGATCTGCTCCGGGGCAGATAGCTTTCCTCTTTCTATCTTTAGGTGTAGTTAGTTTCTCAGGCTGTGACGAGGCGTCTAGGACCAACGTAGGAACGCTCCACGGCTGCCTCTAGTTGTGGTGGTTAGTCAGGGTACTGCAATCTCATAGATTCCAACTTCTCTGGTGTATTTCCTTTTTTACCTGCACTCCTCAGCTACCGAAACATAACAGTATCACCGGCCCAAAAATTGAAAATTGTATGGTACTCACAGAAGGGAAAAAATATTGTGAAAGAAAAAAGGTTGTCAGAGATATTTTTCTGTTTGTTGCATTTTTTTCCCTCTGTATCTCTGGGTGCTGGGGAGGATTTTTCTTTTTTTTCTCTCAAATGGAGTTTGCACAGTTGTCTGGCCGTGTGGATCAGCTTGCCACTGAGGTTCGGAGTATTGCTGCCTATCTTGCTAGGTTGCCTGTTGTGGAACCTAGGATTCTCATGCCAGATTTGTTTTTAGGGGATCGAGCTAAGTTTCAGAATTTCAAAAATAATTGTAAATTGTTTTTTGCCTTAAAATCTAAGTCCTCAGGGAACGCAGCGCAGCAGGTTCAAATTGTCATCTCTCTCCTGCGCGGCGATCCTCAGGATTGGGCTTTTTCCCTGACACCTGGGGATCCTGTTTTGAGTGATGTTGATGCATTTTTTCAGGCTTTGGGGTTATTGTACGATGAGCCTAATGTCACTGATCAAGCTGAAAAAGCCTTGTTGGCATTAAATCAGGGGCTTGATGACGCTGAGTTATACTGTCAGAGATTCCGTAGGTGGGCAGTCCTGACCAAGTGGAATGACGACGCTTTGGCGGCCCTTTTTCAGAAGGGTCTGTCAGATAATGTAAAGGATGTTATGGTGGGATTCTCTGTCCCCTCTGGTCTCAATGATTCTATGTCATTAGCGATTCAAATTGACAGACGTTTGCGTGAGCGGAGAAGTATGCGTGGAATGGTGTTGCCTTGTGAACCTGCTTCTGAACCCATGCAGTGTGATAGAGTGATGTCTGGGGCACAGCGTCATGAGTTTCGAAAGCGAAATGGGTTATGTTTTTACTGTGGTGATGCCTCTCATGCTATTTCAGTCTGTCCTAAGCGGGGAAGACGTTTTGCACGCTCAGTTGTCTTGGGTAGTGTTCAGACTAAGTTTTTATTAACTGTCACTCTGATATGCTCTCTGTCCTCATTTTCTGCTCAGGCTTTCGTTGATTCTGGAGCAGCTATTAACCTGATGGATTATGATTTTGCTAAACGTTGTGGGTTTCCCTTGATACCCCTACAGAAGTCTATTCCCCTACTGGGGATCGATTCTACCCCTTTGGCTGAGAATAAACCTCAGTTCTCTACTCAGGTGATAATGAGGGTTGAACTGATCATCAGGAGTGCTGTAAATTTTTGGTTCTGTATAATCTGCATGATATTATCGTACTGGGCTTCCCTTGGTTGCAGTCTCATAATCCTGTTTTGGATTGGAAATCTGTGTCTGTAACCAGTTGGGGCTGCCAATGTGTTAATACCAACACTCCTGTTTTTTCTGCCTCCCCCCAGGCTCAGGATGTTCCTGACTTTTTGATTGATTTTTATGATGTGTTTAGCGAAAGTAAATCTGCATCCTTGCCTCCCCATAGGAGCTATGACTGCGCTATTGAATTAGTGCCTGGTAGTAAATTCCCTAAAGGTCGCCTTTTTAACTTGTCTATACCTGAACATGACGCTATGCGGTCTTATATCAAGGAATCATTGGAGAAGGGTCATATCAGACCATCCTCTTCACCCTTAGGTGCCGGTTTTTTCTTTGTGGCCAAAAAGGATGGTTCATTAAGGCCGTGTATTGATTATCGTCTTTTGAACAATATTACTGTAAAATATCAATACCCATTACCTTTGATTTCTGACCTGTTTTCCAGGGTGAAAAACGCTACTTGGTTTACCAAGCTTGACCTCAGGGGGGCATATAACCTTATTCGCATTAAGCACGGGGATGAATGGAAGACGGCATTCAATACCCCTGAGGGGCATTTTGAGTACCTTGTGATGCCCTTTGGGCTCACTAATGCTCCTTCTGTCTTCCAGTCCTTCATGAATGACATTTTCAGGGATTTTGTGGATAAATTTCTGATTGTTTATTTGGATGATATCTTGATTTTTTCTAATGATTGGGACTCTCGTGTGAAACATGTTCGAACTGTATTCCAGATTTTGAGAGAGAATGCTCTGTATGTGAAGGGATCAAAGTGTCTTTTTGGAGTACAGAGGATCTCATTTCTGGGATTCATTTTGTCCCCATCTGTTATTGAAATGGACCCGGTCAAGGTTCAGGCCATCTGTCATTGGGTCCAACCTACTTCATTAAAGGCTCTTCAAAGATTTTTGGGTTTTGCCAATTTTTATCATAAATTTATTGGTAATTTCTCGGTTATTGTTAAACCATTGACTGATTTGACCAGAAAGGGTTCTGATGTGGTGAATTGGCCTCCTGAGGCAGTCTCTGAATTTCAGGAACTTAAGCAGAGATTCACTTCTGCTCCTGTTCTACGGCAGCCTGATGTTTCTCTGCCATTTCAGGTGGAGGTTGATGCCTCTGAAATTGGGGCAGGTGCCGTTTTGTCCCAAAAAGATCCAGAGACCTCTAAAAGTAACCCTTGTGCCTTTTTCTCTCGAAAATTTCTCCTACTGAACGTAATTATGACGTGGGTAATCGGGAGTTACTGGCCATGAAGTGGGCTTTTGAAGAGTGGAGACATTGGCTGGAGGGAGCCAAACATCAGGTGGTGGTCCTTACGGACCATAAGAATCTGGTTTATCTGGAATCTGCCAAGCGACTCAATCCTAGACAGGCCAGGTGGGCCTTGTTTTTCACACGTTTTAATTTTGTGGTTTCCTTTCTTCCTGGCACTAAGAATGTTAAGGCGGATGCCCTCTCGAGGAGTTTCCTTGCGGACTCTCCTGAGTTATCTGATCCTTCTGTTATTTTGAAAGAGTGTGTAGTTCTTTCCGCCATCTCACCCAATTTGAGACTTGCTCTGGAGGGGTGTCAGGAGGATAGGCCCGAGCGCTGCCCTGTTGGTAAATTATTTTTCCCGGACCAGTGGAAAAAGAGTGTGATGTCTGAGATTCATTGTTCCGCGTTGGCTGGGCATCCCGGAATTTTTGGTACCAGAGACTTGGTTAGTCGGTCCTTTTGGTGGCCTACCTTGTCTCGTGATGTCAGGGAATTTGTGCAGTCCTGCGGACTTGCTCTCGCTCCAAGCCTTGCTCTCGCTCTAGTGGTTTGTTGATGCCATTGCCTGTGCCCAAGAGACCATGGACCCATATCTCTATGGATTTCATTTCCGACCTCCCTGTTTCTCAGAGAATGACCGTCATCTGGGTGATTTGTGATAGGTTTTCCAAGATGATACATCTTGTGCCATTACCTAAGTTGCCTTCCTCCTCTGAATTGGTGCCTTTGTTCCTTCAGCACGTGGTTCGTTTACACGGCATTCCTGAGAACATTGTGTCTGACAGAGGAGTCCAGTTTGTTTCCAGATTTTGGAGGACCTTTTGTTCTAAACTTGGTGTTCAATTGTCTTTCTCCTCGGCGTTTCATCCTCAGACCAATGGTCAAACTGAGAGAACAAACCAGACATTGGAGACTTATCTAAGATGCTTTGTGTCTGCTGATCAGGATGACTGGGTCTCTTTTTTGCCTTTGGCTGAGTTTGCTCTTAATAATAGGCTAGCTCTGCCACTTTGATGTCTCCATTTTTCTGTAATTCTGGGTTTCACCCTCGATTTTCTTCAGGACAGACGGAGGCTTCTGTCTGTCCGGGTGTTGACTCTGTTGTGGAGCGTATGCAACAGATTTGGGACCAGGTAGTGGAGAGGTTGTCCCTCTCTCAGGAGAGGGCCCAGCAGTTTGCTAACCGGCATAGGACTGATGGTCCTCGGTTTAAAGTGGGGGACTTGGTCTGGTTGTCCTCAAAAAATATTCCTATGAGAGTGGCATCTCCTAAATTTAAGCCTAGGTTCATTGGACCTTATAAGATCATGGAGATTCTTAATCCTGTTTCTTTTCGTTTGCTTCTTCCAGGGACATTTAAGATCCATAACGTGTTCCACAAGTCCTTGTTGAAGAGGTTTGTTGAGCCAGTGGTTCCTACTGCTTTGCCTCCTGACCCTGTTCTGGTTGAAGGCAATATGGAGTTTGTGGTTGAGAAAATATTGAATTCTCGTTTTTCTAGACGAAACTCCAGTATTTGGTTAAGTGGAGAGGTTATGGTCAGGAAGACAATTCTTGGGTGTTTGCTTCGGACATCCATGCTAGGAGACTCACCCGTGCGTATCATAGAACTCATCCTCTCAGTTTAGTTCAGCCACTGATGTTTGTACTTTTGCTTTTTCCAGTTTTTTCAGTGGCTGCTGTTTTGATTTTGTTACACCAGAGAACTAATTTAGGTGGTAGAGGTCGTGTGATCTCAGGTGATTTTGAAATTAGTAGAGTTGGTGCTTTTCAGGGTTTTTTGAGATTGCAGTAAGTGCCCTTCCTATCCTTTTCTATTTAGGTAGTTTGGGCCCCAACATTTGCTCATACTATTTTCTGTCGGGTGTAGTTTCATCTTGTCTAACCGCCATTACATGTTTGGGGGCTTTCTATGTTCTTTGGGGATCTGCTCCGGGGCAGATAGCTTTCCTCTTTCTATCTTTAGGTGTAGTTAGTTTCTCAGGCTGTGACGAGGCGTCTAGGACCAACGTAGGAATGCTCCACGGCTGCCTCTAGTTGTGGTGGTTAGTCAGGGTACTGCAATCTCATAGATTCCAACTTCTCTGGTGTATTGCCTTTTTTACCTGCACTCCTCAGCTACCGAAACATAACAGTGGCCCCAGCGTTTGCTCAGTCTATTTTCTGCCTATGTTTGTATTTTCATCTTGTCTAACCGCCATTATATGTTTGGGGGCTTCCTATTTTCTTTGGGGATCTGCTCCGGGCAGATAGCTTTCATCTTTCTGCCTTTAGGTGTAGTTATCTCTCAGGCTGTGACGAGGCGTCTAGGATCAACGTAGGAACGCTCCACGGCTACCTCTAGTTGTGTCGTTAGTTTAGGAATCTGCAACCCATCAGTTACCAACATCTCAGGTGTTCGGCTGCCCTGCTGTTGTTCCTGTCTTCCTCAGCTACAAAAGCATAACAGTATCACCGGCCATAACTGAAAATTATATGGTACTCACAGAAGGGAAAAAAAGTGTGGAAAGAAAAAAAGTTGTCAGAGTTGTCAGAGATTTTTTTTTTTTTTTTGTCTGTTGCATTTTTTCCCTCTTTTTCTCTGGGTGCTGAGGAGGATTTTCTTTCTCTCAATGGAGTTTGCACAGTTGTCTGGCTGTGTGGATCAGCTTGCCACTGAGGTTCGGAGTATTGCTACCTATCTTGCTGGGTTGCCGGTTGTGGAACCTAGGATTCCCATGCCAGATTTGTTTTTGGGGGATCGGCTAAATTTCTGAATTTCAAAAATAACTGTTTGTTGTTTTTTGCCTTAAAGCCTAAGTCTTCAGGTAACGCAGCACAGCAGGTTCAAATTGTCATCTCTCTCCTGTGCGGCGATCCTCAGGATTGGGCTTTTTTACCTGACACCTGGGGATCCTGTTTTGAATAATATTGATACATTTTTTCTGGCTCTGGGGTTATTGTACGATGAACCTAATGTCACTGATCAAGCTGAAAAAACCTTGTTGGCATTAAATCAGGGTCTTGAAGACGCTGAGTTGTACTGTCAGAAATTCCGAAAGTGGGCAGTCCTGACCAAATGGAATGATGATGCTTTGGCAGCCCTTTTTCGGAAGGGGCTGTCAGAGAATATAAAGGATTTTATGGCGGGATTCCCTGCTCCCTCTGGTCACAATGATTCTGTCATTGGCTATTCAAATTGACAGACGTTTGCGTGAGCGCAGAGGTATGCGTAAGATAGTGTTGCCTTGTGAGCCAGCTTCTGAGCCCATGCAGTGTGATAGAGTGACTTCTGGGGCTCAGCGTCATGAGTTTCGAAAGCGCAATGGGTTATGTTTCTACTGTGGTGATGCCTCTCATCTATTTCAGTCTGCCCTAAGCGGGAAGACGTTTTGCACGCTCAGTTGTCTTGGGTAGTGTTCAAAGTAAATTTCTGTTGACTGTTACCCTGATTTGCTCCCTGTCCACATTTTCTGCTCAGGCTTTTGTTGATTCAGCGGCAGCTATTAACCTGAAGGATTTAGACTTTGCCAAACGTTATGGGTTTCCCATGATACTGTCACGCGGTCTTATGATATGTGTACGATGTCAGTAAACTATTCTTAAAAGAACAACACCCTATACAACATATAGATTAGCAACATCAGCATGTAAATATAGAATAGATTTACCTGACACGATATCCGTTGAACTCAGGGTTAATCTTGAGGACTTGATACACTGTCACAGGAAAGAAGAGGACCGGGGGTCTAATCTGACCCTAAACTGGGGTCCTAACTAATCCCTTACCTTGGAGGTACTGATAATGGTTCAGAGGTCCAAGTCTCCAGCCTAACCCTGTCTCCTATCAGTCCCTGAACCCTGTAATCAGTCCTAAGAAGGATTCTGATTACCACCAAAGGGATATGGGCTGATCTCTGCTAAATACACAGATTAGACATATAAGACAGACTGGAGAAAACACAGACTTGCATACACACTCAAACACAGAAGGAACATAAATGATCTGGGATATTAAACTCTAAGCAAGGTGAGCTTAAAACAACTAAGGAGCTCTTTAACTTAAGTCTATACAGATACAATCCTATCTGTGGTCTGCATGAAGAATTTCACTGGCAACTCCCAAAACAGACAACCAAAGATTTAAAGGAAACCAATCAACAAATAATTAATTGCAGCCGGGAGAAACTGCACCCAGTCCCAGAACTGAGCACAGACAGAATTAACTCCCTAACTGCCAAACACAAAGAAACAGCAACTCAGCTGTGAGAAGTCAGAATGTGCAACCGCGACGATCTTCGTGGCGATGCACACATGACAGTACCCCCCCTTCTACGAGGGGCCTCCGGACCCTCAGGGCCAGGTTTGCCCGGGTGAGTTCTGTGGAAGGTCCGCACCAAACGATCTGCGTTAATGTCAGATGCAGGAACCCACGTCCTCTCCTCTGGACCATACCCCTTCCAATGCACCAAGTACTGAAGGGACCGGCGATTCAGACGTGAGTCAATGATCTTTGACACTTGAAACTCCAAGTTACCATTGACCACCACTGGAGGAGGAGGTAGAGATGATGGTATGACTGGTGCCACGTACCTCTTAAGTAATGACTTGTGGAACACATTGTGGATTTTAAACGTAGGAGGAGGTCCAGACGAAATGCCACAGGATTAATTATGGAACTGATCCTGTACGGCCCGATGAATCTGGGGCCCAGCTTCCAGGAGGGAACTTTAAGTTTTATATTCCTGGTAGACAACCATACCAGATCGTTCACATTAAGATCTGGACCAGAAACTCTCCTCCTATCAGCCATACGTTTATAACGGTTCCCCATAGCACTCAGATTATTCAATACACCTCTCCACACTGAAGCAAGTGACGACGAGAAACGCTCCTCCTCAGGAACCCCAGAAGGGCCCCCCCATTGAAAGTACAAAACTGGGGATGAAAACCATATGCCCCAAAAAACGGGGATTTACCAGTGGACTCGCTCCGCCTGTTGTTAAGAGCGAACTCTGCCAGAGGCAAGAAAGAAGACCAGTCCTCCTGGTTCTCTGAGACAAAACACCGAAGATAAGTCTCTAGGCTTTGATTCAGACGCTCTGTCTGACCATTGGTCTGCGGATGAAAAGCCGAGGAAAATGACAATTGCATCCCCCGACGTAAACAAAATGCCCTCCAAAACTTGGACACAAACTGAGACCCCCTATCTGACACCACATCAGAAGGCAACCCATGAAGTTCACAATCTCCCCAATGAACACCTGCGCCAGAGTTTTAGCATTAGGGAGGGCAGGAAGAGCAATGAAATGTGCCATCTTACTGAACCTGTCAACAACCACCAGTATGACAGTCTTCCCTGACGACTGAGGAAGGTCCGTGATGAAGTCCATAGACAAATGAGTCCATGGACGCTCCGGAAGTTTCAAGGGTAAGAGGGTCCCAGACGGACGGGTATGAGGGGTCTTAGAGCGAGCACACACCCCACATGACGCGACAAAAGTTATAACATCTTTATTAGCATTAGGCCACCAAAACCGGCGAGAAAGGAGATCTAAAGTAGCCTTACTCCCTGGATGTCCTGCTAAAGCAGAATTATGATGTGCCTCAATAACCTTTTGTCTCAACTGATTTGGGACAAACAGTCTCCCTGGAGGTCCTGCAGGGGCGTCCCCCTGAACCTCTAATACCTCCTCCTCAAGCTCAGAACATACAGCCGACACTACCACCCCCTCCTGAAGGATAGGAATCGGGTCATCCATTTTCCCGGCCCCTGGGAAACTGCGAGACAAGGCATCCGCCTTAACATTCTTAGATCCAGGGCGATAAGTGACAACAAAATTAAACCTGGTAAAAAACAACGACCATCGAGCTTGTCTGGAATTCAGACGCTTAGCAGATTCCAAATACAGCAGGTTCTTGTGATCAGTAATGACGGTGACCGGGTGGACTGCCCCCTCCAAAAAGTGACGCCATTCTTCAAAAGCCAACTTAATGGCCAAAAGTTCCCTATTGCCGATATCATAATTCCTTTCGGCGGACGACAATTTCTTAGAAAAGAAAGCGCACGGATGCCATTTACCAGGGGACGGACCCTGGGACAATATTGCACCCACCCCTACGTCAGACGCGTCCACCTCCACAACGAACGGCTGTGATGCATCTGGTTGGATGAGAACGGGTGCCGAAGCAAAACATTTTTTCAAAGAGGAAAAAGCTTGGCAAGCTTTGTCCGACCATTTAGAAAAATCCGTCCCTTTTCTTGTCATGTCAGTGAGAGGTTTGACAACAGATGAGAAATTACAAATAAATTTCCGGTAGTAGTTAGCAAACCCCAGAAAACGCTGCAGAGCCTTAAGATCCTCTGGCTGATCCCATTCAAGCACTGCTCTCACCTTTTCAGGGTCCATACGGAAACCGGAGGCTGACACCAAGAAACCCAAAAACTGAAGTTCCTGTACGGCGAATACACACTTTTCCAGTTTGGCGTATAGTTTATTGTCTCGCAAGATCTGCAACACCTGTCTCACATGCTCCTGGTGAGACACAAGATCTGGCGAGTAAATTAAAATGTCATCCAAATATACGACCACAAACAGCCCCACCAGATGACGAAAAATGTCATTAACAAAATGTTGGAATACTGCTAGTGCAGTAGTCAGACCAAAAGGCATGACAAGGTTCTCATAATGTCCCTCCGGCGTGTTAAACGCCGTTTTCCACTCATCCCCCTCTTTTATCCTAATCAGATTATACGCCCCCCTGAGATCCAATTTAGAGAACCATTTGGCGCCAACAATTTGATTGAAGAGATCAGGAATCAGAGGGAGTGGATACGGATCTCGAACAGTAATCCGATTAAGTTCGCGGAAATCCAAGCAAGGGCGTAGGCCTCCATCTTTTTTCTTCACAAAGAAGAACCCCGCGGCCACTGGGGAAGATGAAGGTCTAATATGCCCTTTGGCCAGACTTTCCGAAATATAATCTTTCATAGCCTGCCTCTCAGGACCAGAAAGGTTATATAACCTAGCTTTAGGTAACTTAGCATCAGGAAGTAAATTAATAGAGCAGTCATACACGCGATGAGGAGGCAACTCCTGACACCCCTCCTCAGAGAACACATCCCCAAAGTCCTCCAAAAAAGGAGGCAAAGTACTAGGCACGACCGCACTGATGACTGTGTTCATGCAGTTACTTTTGCAAAACTCACCCCATTGACTTATCTCTCTGGACTGCCAATTAATCACAGGGTTATGTTTAACCAACCAAGGAAGTCCCAACACAATAGGAGTAGGTAGACCCTCCAACACATAACAAGATAATAGTTCCCTATGTATTGCCCCTACCCGAAGGTCAATGTTATGGACCTCATGAACAAAGCTACCTTGGCCGAGAGGCCTGGCGTCAATGGAGAATATAGGGATCGGTTTGACCAATACACTCAGATGCATACCTTGAGCCTGAGCAAACTGAGCGTCAACCAGATTAGCCCCGGACCCACTATCAAGAAGAACAGAAAATCTCTCCACTCTCGTACCAACCACCACCTCCACTGGTACAAGGAACTGAGAAGAACTAGCGGACGAAATACATACTCCCAGGTTGTCGTCCACCACACAACCTGGGATTAACAGTTTTCCGGCGACTTCTTGCTCAACAAGGCACGGGACGGACATCCCCCAACAAAATGTCCCTCTTTCCAGCAGAAGAAACACCTTCTAGTCCTGCGGCGTACCGCCAATCCCTCCTCACGAAATGATGTCCCTCCCAACTGCATAGGCTCCTCCGAACAGACAAGGGGAACCTCAACATAAGGGACTTTAGTAGTAGGTGGAGTAACAACAGGGGGCAGAGTTACCTCGCACCTTCCCGGAGCCGTCTATCAGTACGGATAGCCAGGGCCATAGCAGCCTCCAGTGATGGAGGAGAATCATACTGAGCCAAAACGTCCTTTAATTTGTCAGAAAGCCCATGACAAAACTGGCTCCTAAGAGCTGGGTCATTCCACTGAGTATCTGTGGCCCATCTACGGAACTCAGAAGCAAATTCCTCCGCCGGACGATCTCCCTGCTGTATCTTACGTAATTTTGTCTCAGCAAGAGAGACCCGATCTGGGTCATCATATACCAAACCCAGGGCAGTAAAAAATCGATCTACTGACTGTAGAGCCGGGGATCCCGGAGGCAGGGAGAAGGCCCAGGATTGAGGGTCCCCTTGTAGGAGCGAGATAACAATTCCCACTCTCTGCTCTTCACTCCCTGATGATCGAGGCCGAAGCTGAAAATACAATTTACATGCTTCCCTGAAGGTAAAAAATTTGTCTCGCCCACCAGTGAACCTGTCCGGGAGAGCTACTTTAGGTTCAAATCTGGTTTGCTCCGAGGGAGACAAAACTTTGGACTTAATGTCCGTCAGCTCCATGGATAATCCCTGCAACTGCAGAGCCAGCTGGGCTACTGGATCCATGGCAACTGGGAATAATTTTATCGGCCAGTGAAAATGTCACGCGGTCTTATGATATGTGTACGATGTCAGTAAACTATTCTTAAAAGAACAACACCCTATACAACATATAGATTAGCAACATCAGCATGTAAATATAGAATAGATTTACCTGACACGATATCCGTTGAACTCAGGGTTAATCTTGAGGACTTGATACACTGTCACAGGAAAGAAGAGGACCGGGGGTCTAATCTGACCCTAAACTGGGGTCCTAACTAATCCCTCACCTTGGAGGTACTGATAATGGTTCAGAGGTCCAAGTCTCCAGCCTAACCCTGTCTCCTATCAGTCCCTGAACCCTGTAATCAGTCCTAAGAAGGATTCTGATTACCACCAAAGGGATATGGGCTGATCTCTGCTAAATACACAGATTAGACATATAAGACAGACTGGAGAAAACACAGACTTGCATACACACTCAAACACAGAAGGAACATAAATGATCTGGGATATTAAACTCTAAGCAAGGTGAGCTTAAAACAACTAAGGAGCTCTTTAACTTAAGTCTATACAGATACAATCCTATCTGTAGTCTGCATGAAGAATTTCACTGGCAACTCCCAAAACAGACAACCAAAGATTTAAAGGAAACCAATCAACAAATAATTAATTGCAGCCGGGAGAAACTGCACCCAGTCCCAGAACTGAGCACAGACAGAATTAACTCCCTAACTGCCAAACACAAAGAAACAGCAACTCAGCTGTGAGAAGTCAGAATGTGCAACCGCGACGATCTTCGTGGCGATGCACACATGACAGATACCCCTGCGGAAGTCTATTCCCCTACTGGGCATTGATTCTATCCCTTTGGCGGAGAATAAACCCAGTTTTCTACTCAGGTGATAATGAGGATTGAACCAGATCATCAGGAGAGTTGCAAATTTCTGGTGCTGTATAATCTGCATGACATTATTGTACTAGGTTTCCCTTGGTTACAGTCTCATAATCCTGTTTTGTATTGGAAATCTGTGTCTGTGACCAGTTGGGGCTGCCAATGTGTTAATGCCGACACTCATGTTTTTTCTGCCTCTCCCAAGTCTCAGGATGTTCCTGACTTTTTGACTGATTTTTCGGATGTATTTAGTGAAAGTAAATCTGCATCTTTGCCCCCTCACAGGAGCTACGATTGCGCTATTGAATTAGTGCCTGGTGGTAAATTTCCTAAAGGTCGCCTTTTTAACTTGTCTGTACCTGAACACGATACTATGCGATCTTATATCAAGGAGTCATTGGAGAAGGGTCATATCAGACCATCCTGTTATGATTTAATAGCTGAGGAGAGCAGGCAAAAAAGGAAATACACCAGAGAGGTTGGAATCTATGGGATTGCAGTACCCTGACTAACCACCACAACTAAAGGCAGCCGTGGAGCGTACCTACGTTGGTCCTAGACGCCTCGTCACAGCCTGAGAAGCTAACTACACCTAAAGACAGAAAGAGGAAAACTATCTGCCCCAGAGCAGATCCCCAAAGAACATAAAAAGCCCCCAAACATGTAATGGCGGTTAGACAAGAGGAAAATACAGACACAGACAGAAAATAGTATGAGCAAACGTTGGGGCCCAAACTTCCTAAATAGAAAAGGATAGGAAGGACACTTACTGCAATCCCAAAAAACCCTGAAAAGTACCAACTCTACTAATTACAAAAACACCTGAGATCACACGACCTCTACCACCTAAATTAGTTCTCTGGTGTAACAAAACTAAATAGCAGCCACTGAAAAAACTGGAAAAGGCAAATGAACAAACAACAGTGGCTGAACTAAACTGAGAGGAGCACAAGCCCCCGGAGGGGACCCGGCAGACCCCCACAGAAGTGCAGGACAAAATGCAAAAAGCAAGCACAAAAAACTAAAAGAAGAAAATGTCTTATCTGTTAGCAGAAGATGCAGGCACGAAACAGCAAGCTACAAAGTGAATAGGAATCAAAGATGAGACCAGAACAATTGATCACCGGCAACCCTGATGGGAGGAAACCTCCTTATATAAGACCAGTCAGTAACAACTGATCGCCAATCTTCACAATCTTCATTGGATAGTTCAGTACTGTTTGTAACCACCAGAGGGAGCTTCTGCTCAGAACTCATTTCTAGCACATTCACAACAGTACCCCCCCCTTGAGGAGGGGTCATCGAACCCTCACTTGAGCAACCAGGTCGGTCAGGATGAGCTCTGTGATACGCACGGATGAGTCTCCTAGCATGGATGTCCGAAGCAAACACCCAAGAATTATCCTCCTGACCATAACCTCTCCACTTAACCAAATACTGGAGTTTCCGTCTAGAAAAACGAGAATTCAATATTTTCTCAACCACATACTCCAGATTGCCCTCAACCAAAACAGGGTCAGGAGGCACAGCCATAGGAACCACTGGCTCGACAAACCACTTCAATAAGGACTTGTGGAACACGTTATGGATCTTAAATGTCCCTGGAAGAAGTAAACGAAAGGAAACAGGATTAAGAATCTCCATGATCTTATAAGGTCCAATGAACCTAGGCTTAAACTTAGGAGATGCAACTCTCATAGGGATATTTCTTGAGGACAACCAGACCAAGTCCCCCACTTCAAACCGAGGACCATGAGTCCTATGCCGGTTGGCAAATCGCTGGGCCCTCTCCTGAGAGAGGGACAACCTCTCCACTACCTGGTCCCAAATCTGCTGCATACGCTCCACAACAGAGTCAACACCTGGACAGACAGAAGCCTCCGTCTGTCCTGAAGAAAATCGAGGGTGAAACCCAAAATTGCAGAAAAATGGAGACATCAAAGTGGCAGACCTAGCCCTATTATTAAGAGCAAACTCAGCCAAAGGCAAAAAAGAGACCCAGTCATCCTGATCAGCAGACACAAAGCATCTCAGATAGGTCTCCAATGTCTGGTTTGTTCTCTCAGTTTGTCCATTGGTCTGAGGATGAAAAGCCGAGGAGAAAGACAATTGAACACCAAGTTTAGAACAAAAAGTCCTCCAAAATCTGGAAACAAACTGGACTCCTCTGTCAGACACAATGTTCTCAGGGATGCCGTGTAACCGAACCACGTGCTGAAGGAACAAAGGCACCAATTCAGAGGAGGAAGGCAACTTAGGTAATGGCACAAGATGTATCATTTTGGAAAACCTATCACAAATCACCCAGATAACGGTCATTCTCTGAGAAACAGGGAGGTAGGAAATGAAATCCATAGAGATATGGGTCCATGGTCTCTTGGGCACAGGCAATGGCATCAACAAACCACTAGAGCGAGAGCAAGGCTTGGAGCGAGAGCAAGTCCCGCAGGACTGCACAAATTCCCTGACGTCACGAGACAAAGTAGGCCACCAAAAGGACCGACTAACCAAGTCTCTGGTACCAAAAATTCCGGGATGACCGGCCAACGCGGAACAATGAATCTCAGACATCACACTCTTTTTCCACCGGTGTGGGACAAACAATTTCCCAATAGGGCAGCGCTCGGGTTTATCCTCCTGACACCCTTCCAGAGCCAGTCTCAAATTGGGCGAGATGGCGGAAACAACTACACCCTCTTTCAAAATAACAGCAGGATCAGATAACTCAGGAGAGTCCGCAAGGAAACTCCTCGAGAGGGCATCCGCCTTAACATTCTTAGTGCCAGGAAGAAAGGAAACCACAAAATTAAAACGTGTGAAAAACAAGGCCCACCTGGCCTGTCTAGGATTAAGTCGCTTGGCTGATTCCAGATAAACCAGATTCTTATGGTCCGTGAGGACCACCACCTGATGTTTGGCTCCCTCCAGCCAATGTCTCCACTCTTCAAAAGCCCACTTCATGGCCAATAGCTCCCGATTACCCACGTCATAATTACGTTCATTTGAAGAAAATTTTCGAGAGAAAAAGGCACAAGGGTTACTTTTAGAGGTCTCTGGATCTCTTTGGGACAAAACAGCACCTGCCCCAATTTCAGAGGCATCAACCTCCACCTGAAATGGCAGAGAAACATCAGGCTGCCGTAGAACAGGAGCAGAAGTGAATCTCTGCTTAAGTTCCTGAAACGCAGAGACTGCCTCAGGAGTAGTGTTGAGCGATACTGCTCGATATCTAAAAATATCGGATCGGAATGGTATCGCCGATATCACTATCGGCGATATCCGATTCCGATACCGGAAGTCCCATGTAAGTCTATGGGAACAAAATATCGCAACTAAAAAAACACTTTCTTTCCTTGTAAACACAAAATATACACACTTAGAATACATATATATATATATATATATATATATATATATATATATATAATATATACATGTCATTGTGACATATATATATACATATATTTATAGTTTATTCACTTCTACATAGTAAAATAGCCTCTGATTCAATTGCCGGGTAAAGCCGGCATTTGTGAAAAGACAGAAGCACCCGAGGGTCCAGTCGCCACAGAGATGTTGCATCGCACCCAGCGAACAGGATTCAGAAGCTCGCTATAAGCGAGTCCTGTGTGCCTTAATTGAACTGTTTTTTTGCTTGAGAATTGCAAAAATCATCATAGACTGTATTTGCCATTTTCCGTCATATCTGCGCCACGAGGCACAGGTGAAGAATAAGGGGGTGCTCTCGTGGGCGTACACTCACTCCGTGGCGCGAAAACGATGTCCGCACACTCTAAATGTTACTGCAATGTAAGATCATGCCCCACAGCTCTGGAGTTCCGCCTCCTCATCCTCCTCAGTGGGCGTAAATGAATGCGAAGGTCCCGCCTCCCTACAAAAGATGTCGCCTCTCCTGATGCTAATGACACATGTGACTTTGCTGAGATGGCGAATGGACGTGAGCAGAAGTGGGAAGGGATGGAGGAGTCAGAGCTCTCCCCCCACGGAAGCGACCCGATAGCCACGGAGCCACCGTTTGGCACCCGGCCTGGAAACCCTCCTACGCTGGAAGCGGAGGATACCCTGAGAGACCTGGCCCGGCACCGGGAGGAGGTCGCCAGGATGGAAGCGAGCTGGCGGGCCCTAAAACTACAATTGGAGCGGCGCCAATCCCTCTTACCCCTGAAGTGTCTGTACCGGAAGGTGAGGCACCCGTTCCAGTAGAGGAGGCCGTGCGGGCATCCCAGCCCTTGCAATCTGAACCGGTTGCCAGTATCTCAGTGGAGGCACCCGTTCCAGTACAGGAGGCCGTGCGGGCATCCCAGCCCTTGCAATCTGAACCGGTTGCCAGTATCACAGTGGAGGCACCCGTTCCTGCAGAAAATGCCGCACCAGCACCCCAGATCCCGCTGTCTGCCCCCGTCGCTGAGGCAGAAGAAGCGACACCCGTCCTCATGGAGGAGGCCGCGCAGGCACCAGAGCTCTACCTGCCTGTACCGGAGCCCCGACCGTCATCTGTTCCAGAGCCGGCTGCTTCCGCCGCAGGTGAGCGCCGCCAGCACTGGCGGGCGCCAGGAGAGCTGCCGCAAACCGGACATCGTAAGCTGGCGTTTGATGGTGGAGACATGGAGATGCTGGTGGAGGAGAATTACAACCGGCGTCAGGAGGAAGAGTGGAGACGTCGGGAGCGGGAAGCAGAGCGACAAAGGGAGCAGCGAGAATCCCAAAAGCTTCGGCAACGTCACCTGGAGAAGGACCTGGCAGAGAAGGCACGTATGAGAAAGGATAAAAGTACGGTGAGGGAGCCGCGGCGTAAGGGTGCAGTACGGAACTTTAAGTTAAAAGGTGGTTGGGGCTTCATCCAGGAGCCTGGACTTTATTTAGAAGTTTTTGTAACCCGGCGGGACGTGGAGGCTCACCTCCCAGAAGGACACCCGGGGAGGGACCTGTTGCCAGAAGACTTGGTGACTTACACCCGACACTGGGGTTACAATGGATGGTACGCCCTAAATGTTACCAGGTGCGACCCCTACTCCCCAGAGTGTCAGGAAACTGACAGACCCTACGAGCCTTCAGCCTCCCCCAACCAGGCCTCTGCACAAGTGCCCACCTCACGCCGTAAATCTCCCCAGCCTCCCTCAGTGGTCTCCTCAGCAGCCCCAGCTATGGACATGATAATGATAGCTGGCCCGTACCCGGCGCCTGTTAGGCCCCCTGGGGTTCGTTCAGTCCGGGACATAGGGGTCCAGACCCGGAGGGAGATGAAAGAGGTGGCCACACAGACCCATATAGCGGGTCACAACGTCACTGTACTGGCCACATGACGTCATCAGGTCTGGGTGGACCCTCCTGTCACGGATGTTTGGCAAGCTCCAGAAGAGTACCAGGTGGTACCTGGAAGAGGCCAGCCAAAGAAGTCTAAATAACCCAGACAGGGTCTCTGTATGTAAATAGTTAAATTATTGATGTACCCGGACGGGTGAATGTTCATAAAAAGAAGTTTATTGCCTTAATATACCCAGGTTGGGTAATGGTTTGATGTACCCGGACGGGTGAATGTTCAGAAGAACAAGTTTATTGTTGCCTTAATATACCCAGGTTGGGTAATGGTGTTTCACTGTAATGAAAATGTTGAACTTTGAAGCCATGAACTGTACTGGCTCACAAATTTTTCTGTAAATAGTTGGCACTTCGGTGCTCCATCTTGGTTTTACAAAAAACTTTACTGTGCACTATTTTCAACTACCTCAGAAACTAAAAACCCGTTTGGTGTGGCCGAAAGTGAGATCTGCTCAAGGAAAGTCTTGCAGCCCACCCAAGACCACAGTTGGAGGTTTGGAGCGGGTCCTCCACAAGCACAAGTAAAGGACACTGTGAAGTTACCCCGGTGGGGTTGTAGTCCTAAGAAGTCTCCACGAACTTCGGCACTAATGCTATTTGCACTTTTGTTGAATATGTATTTATTAACACACATGTATAACACATATCAAGGGTATGAACAGTAACAAAACATGTCACATAATATAAGCCATTTGCACTTTTGTAATGTTATTATTAAAAATTTTATTATGCAACGTTTAACTTGAAGTGTTTCCTGCTTTCTTACTACGTCGCATAGTCCACTCTGCTACATCACTTTGCACCATTGCTCTATCTCACATCTATCTGCCCTGGAAGGATAGCGTGTTACCTGTAGAAGACTTTTCACCTACCTGCACTACACCATCCCCTCCAGAGGACCTGCACAGCAGCGCTGGACACCCTGACCAGGTACTACAGGTGGCGTCACGACAAACTACACGAACATTCTATCATCCCCTGGAAATATCCCACATTCCAGTGATCGCCCAGGTCACGGACCGAGCTGTGCTACTCGTGACATCCCCCATAGAAGTCGACGTGATCGGTGCCGAGTACCCCCAAAACCCCTGTCTCTGTGCGACTCAACTTCCCTCACTGTGCTGGCACTTTACATTTACAATGCCTCTGGGTTTTTTTTTTTGGGGGGTGGGGAACATTCAGACTTTTGCTATGGGGCCCCATGATTTATATGTACGCCCCTGCTGCTGAGGCATGGTATTTAAGGCTGTTAAGGAGCCAACATACATGGACCTGCCAGCAGCGTCGGACTGGAGTACCTTGGGCCCACCAGAGAAAATATATTCTTGCGGCCCAACATCATACTTCCCAACCTTTGAATAAGGGAAAGAGGGACAAAGGCTGTGGCACGCTGTGCATGCTGCAGAAAATTTTAGGCCATGCCACGTTGCACCACAGACTGTCCAGGAGTTGGTGGATGCTTTAGTCCAGGTGTGGGAGGAGATCCCTCACGAGACCATCCGTCGCGCTCATCAGGAGCATGGCCAGAAGCTGTAGGGAGGTCATACAGCATACCTCCCAAATTTGGAAGACAGGAAAGAGATTAAAGGCTGCGGCGCATGTTGCGCGCCGCTGAAAATTTTAGGCCACGCCCCGACAACACCCATTTCACAGCTAATCACACCCATATCCTCGCCCCAAGCGTAACCATTTAGCACTGCTGATCACACTGACTGGTAATGAGGGCACAGTGGCTGGTACTGAGGAAAAGAAAGAAAGAGCAGCGAGAGAGAAAGAACAAACAGAGAAAGAAAGAGAGGAAAAAAGAAAAGAGAAAAAGAAAGAACAGAGAGAAAAAAGAACAGAGAGCGAGAAGGAAAGAACAGAGAGCGAGAAAGAAAGACTAGAGAGAGAGCCATAGGCGTAGCTAGGGTTTTGGTTTAGTGGGGGCAAAACTTCTGAGTGGGCCCATCATCAGAGAACCTCAGCAAATGATTGGCCAAAATAATCTATATATAAAAAGACCAATATTGATATTACCGCCATATGGTCTGTGTTAAATAATACCAGTCCTACAGAACATATAATAGATTACAGCACAGGTACAGATAATGACTTACCGCTGATGTTCTTTCTAATGGAATTGTTCACTTTTCATGTCTTTTCCATCTGGCCCACACCGACATGACGACTTCTCCAGCCAGGACTCGACTGCACCCCCATTAAAAAAAAAATCAAAAAAAAACTCACCTCCCGGCTCCTGTGCTGCTCACTGTTCTCCTTCTCAGCGTCTGACAGCGGGCGCCGGCAGGTGATGTTATTGCGCCCGCTGTCATACGCTGAGAGGGGGATTATGGGAGAGTAGGAGCGCTCGCTCCTTCTCTCTCCATGCGGTCAGCTTTATCGGCTGGATGCCGATACAGCTGACCCTCCGATGAGGGTGGGGGGCCCACTGCTGGCACCGGGCCCCCCCAACGCCTGTTCAGGCCCCATAGCTTCCGGGCGGCAGAGCAGGGAGAGCGACTCTCCCTGCTCTGCCGCAGAATGTAACTGTATCGTAGCTCCGGGTGGGCCCCCTCAGAGCGCGGGCCCCGGGGCCACCACCCCTCTGCCCCGCGACCTATCCTTTCAAATCAGGGCCCACCACGCAGGAGCTGGGGCCCACCGTAGGTTTCTCCGGTGTCTCAGTCCGACCCTGCTTGCCAGCCTGATAATACCAGGCCACAGCAGTCTGCATATCTTGGCTGGTTAACAAAAATAGGGGATCCCCTCGAAAAAAATTTGGCGTGGGGTCCCCCCTATTTTTTTAACCAGCCAGATGAAGCAGACTGCTGAGGCCTGGTTTTTCAGGCTGGTAAGGATCCAATATCCATGGACCTTGCCAGCCTGATAATACCAGGCCACAGCAGTCTGCTTAGCTTGGCTGGTTAACAAAAATAGGGGATCCCCTCGAAAAAAAAACGGCGTAGGGGTCCCCCTATTTTTGTTAACCAGCCAAGTAAAATGCAGACTGCTGCGGCCTGGTATTAAAAGACTGTCAAGGCCCATGGATTTTGGCCCTCAACAGCCTGATAATACCAGGCTACAGCAGCCCCACATTTGGCGCATCAAAAGATGTGCCAATTGTGGCACTTTACCCGGCTCTTCCCACTGCCCTGTAGCGGTGGCAAGCGGGGTAATAAGGGGTTAATGTCACCGTTGATTGCACGGTGAGAATAAGCCCGGTTAATAATGGAGAGGTGTCAATAAGACACCGATCCATTATTAATCCCAAAGTTTTTAAATGTATAAAAAAAAAGACACAGCAAGAAAAAAGTATTTTACTGAAATAAAAAAGACAACACAGTTTTCATTTATTTTATTATACTCTCATTCCTGCGACGCCATCGATCTCCTGTAAAAAAAGAAAAAAAACAAACCAACAGTATACCACCTGTCCGACGCAGTCCATAGTAACGAGGGTCCCACGACGATCCACTCTGCTACATCGCAATGACAGAAAAACAATCCACGAAGTGTGGAAAAAGATGTACTAGTCCATGTATAAAACAAAAATCTTTATTGATAGTATAAACGACAACAAGTTACATGTGGCAAGAGACAATACAACACCCTAGGTGGATGTACGTCCAGCACACCAAGTTAAAAATACGAAAAGGGGCACACCACCCCCAAAAACCCTCAATGCATAATGTACATTTACAAAAAGACCGTAGGTGAGTATTGAAAAATAATGCAACAAACAAATGCAAAAAACAAAAAACAACACCGAAAATTACTATATTTAAATAATACTAAAAATAATCATAATCACGGCGCCGTGAAGCTCAATATCAAATACAGTCACCGAGTCATTATATAGAATAGCTGCTATGAGCGCCGATCTCAACTGCAACAGGAGACCCTATTTAATGCAGAGAGTAACATTGTGTATTACCTGGCAGCTCAAAGATGCGGCACTGGAAGTGCGAGGGCAAGAGGGGGTGTGTGTGCGCACCCCAACGCACGTTTCGGTCCAATCCTTCTTCAGGGGGCACACACACCTCCTTACTTGCGCTCCTTAAATACCTTTGAATGTAATTGCGTTAAAACCGGCCAGCGTCACGAGCCATAATGGCTGTAATCAGGAAGTAGAGTCTCCCGCCTCGAATGACGCGCACCCCGTCATCAAGAGTCAACGTCCTCCGGCGTCGGCGTCACAGCGGTGGGCGGGGTGAACCGTCCCCGCCTACAGACGCCGAAAGCCAGAGGGCGGCGTTGTCGTGTATGACAGCGTGCGCGTACCAGCAGGGGGCCAACTACTCCCAGAATTAAATGCAGTCTTCTACACATAATACACACATGCCAACAACGATATACAAACCACATAAATAATGGTAATGACTCCGGAATGGCAACTAATACAGTATATAGCTGTTAATAAACAATAGAAATATAATAATAATAATAAGAAAAGCTACTCCCAAAATTAGAAATAGCCTCACCTATATAAACTGGACATATGTTAACATATATATATATATATATAGAGCGCATAAAACTGTAACAGTGACTCCGGAATGACATCTGCGGGAATTTATAACTGTTAGGGGCCATTAGAACTTCAACATATTCGAGGCATTCCAAAGTTCATAAGTGTTGACAGTTGTATTTCTTGTTCATCTTGTATATAAGGCCATTACAGATGCTAGGTAACTGGAGCACAAAAAGAAACAAAATTAATAAAATGCTAAAAACATATTAAAAAAGGGGGGTGCTGAACGGCAACCACCCAACCACGGACAGGTAATCATAGGAAAGGAGCATAGCTAAGATGTTCATTCAAACCCTGAGGTTGTACGGTATCCAAACGCCAAATCCATTTTGATTCTAATTGGGCCAATTTCTTTGTGACCCGACCACCCCGTATGTTAGCATCAATCATGTCAATCCCCCTCACCTTAAGTAGGTCACCGTCACATCCATGGAAGGTCTTAAAATGACGTGGGATTGTCTTGAGGAGATGGGTTTCTTCTTGTGTGGCTGCCGCAAAAATCCCCAAAACATGCTCCCTAACACGCACCTTAAGTTGACGCGTCGTCATCCCTACATAGATCTTGTCACAAGGACAGATGGCAAAGTATATGACATTAATACTATTGCAAGTGATTCGTTTGTCAATCTTAAAGGTGCGTGTCTTCGAGGAGTTAAAGAAAGTGTCTGATTGTTGAATATTGCGACAAGCCACACAGCGACCACAAGAGGTGCAACCCTTTACTCTAACCATATCATCCAAAAAAGTCCTATGTGGAAGGCCTACAAGGCAGTGGTCTTGCGAAATATATTGGTCTGAATCTCACTGCGGTGATC
>JARQOD010005963.1:0-45328 GCA_033576555.1 Oophaga sylvatica | reverse complement strand
TCTCAAATAAGTCTCCAAGGTCTGGTTTGTTCTCTTGGTTTGTCCATTGGTCTGAGGGTGAAATGCAGAGGAGAAAGATAACTGAACACCAAGTTTAGAACAAAATGTTCTCCAAAATCTGGAAACAAACTGGACTCCTCTGTCAGACACAATGTTCTCCGGAATGCCATGTAACCGAACCACGTGCTGAAAAAACAAAGGCACCAATTCAAAGGAGGAAGGCAACTTAGGTAATGGTACAAGATGTATCATCTTGGAAAACCTATCACAGATTACCCAGATAACGGTCATTCTCTGAGAGACAGGGAGGTCGGAAATAAAATCCATAGAGATATGGGTCCATGGCCTCTTGGGCACAGGTAATGGCATTAACAAACCACTAGAGCGAGAGCAAGGCTTGGAACGAGAGCAAGTCCCACAGGACAGCACAAAGTCCCTGACGTCACGAGACAAAGTAGGCCACCAAAAGGAGCCACTCACCAAGTCTCTGGTACCAAAAATACTGGGATGACCAGCCAACGCGGAACAATGAATCTCAGACATCACACTCTTCTTCCACTGGTATGGGCCAAACAATTTGCCAACAGGGCAGCTTTCAGGTTTATCCTCCTGACACCCCTCCAGAGCCAGTCTCAAATTGGGCAAGATGGCGGAAAGAACTACACCCTCTTTCAAAATAACAGCAGGATCAGATAACTCAGGAGAATCTGCAAAGAAACTCCTCGAGAGGGCATCTGCCTTAACATTCTTAGTGCCCGGAAGAAAAGAAACCACAAAATTAAAACGTGTGAAAAACAAGGCCCACCTGGCCTGTCTAGGATTAAGTCGCTTGGCTGATTCGAGATAAACCAGGTTCTTATGGTCCATGAGGACCACCACCTGATTTTTGGCTCCTTCCAGCCAATGTCTCCACTCTTCAAAGGCCCACTTCATGGCCAATAACTCCCGATTACCCACGTCATAATTACGTTCAGTTGGAGAAAATTTTTGAGAGAAGAAGGCACAAGGGTTACTCTTAGAGGTCTCCGGATCCCTTTGGGACAAAACGGCACCTGCCCCAATCTCAGAAGCATCAACCTCCACCTGAAACTGTAGAGAAACATCAGGCTGTTGTAGAACAGGAGCAGAAATTAATCTCTGCTTAAGTTCCTGAAACGCAGAAACTGCCTCAGGAGGCCAATTCACCACATCGGAACCCTTTTGGGTCAAATCAGTCAATGGTTTAACAATACCGGAGAAATTACCAATAAATTTACTATAAAAATTGGCAAAACCCAAAAATCTCTGAAGAGCCTTCAATGTAGTAGGTTGAACCCAATCACAGATGGCCTGAACCTTGACCGGGTCCATTTCAATAACAGACGGAGACAAAATGAATCCCAGAAATGAAACCTTCTGTACGCAAAAAAGACACTTTGATCCCTTCACATACAGTGCATTCTCTCTCAAAATCTGGAACACAGTCCGTACATGTTTCACATGAGAGTCCCAGTCGTTGGAAAAAATCAAGATATCATCCAAATAAACGATCAGAAATTTATCCACAAAATCCCTGAAAATATCATTCATAAAGGATTGGAAGACGGAAGGGGCATTAGTAAGCCCAAAAGGCATCCCTAGGGTATTAAAGCCGTCTTCCATTCATCCCCGTGCTTAATGCGAATAAGGTTATACGCCCCCCTGAGGTCAAGCTTGGTAAACCAACTAGCACTTTTCACTCTGGAAAATTGGTCATAAATCAAGGGTAACGGATATCGATATTTAACAGTGATGTTATTCAGGAGGCGATAGTCAATACACGGCCTCAATGAACCATCCTTTTTGGCCACAAAGAAAAAACCGGCGCCCAAGGGTGAAGAGGATGGTCTGATATGACCCTTCTCCAAAGACTCCTTGATATAAGATCGCATAGCATCGTGTTCAGGTACAGATAAATTAAAAATGCGACCTTTAGGAAATTTACCACCGGGCACTAACTCAATAGCGCAATCATAGCTCCTGTGAGGAGTAAGGATGCAGACTTACTCTCACTAAACACATCGGAAAAATCTGTCAAAAAGTCAGGGACATCCTGAGACTGGGGAGAGGCAAAAAAAAACAGGAGTGTCAGTATTAACACATTGGCAGCCTCAACTGGTCACAGACACAGATTTCCAATCCAAAACAGGATTATGAGTTTGTAACCAAGGAAACCCAGTACAATAATGTCATGCAGATTATGCAACACCAGAAATTTGCAACACTCCTGATGATCTGGTTCAACCCTCATTATCACCTGAGTAGAAAACTGGGGTTTATTCTCCGCCAAAGGAGTAGACTCAATGCCCAGCAAAGGAATAGACTTCCGCAGGGTATCATGGGAAACCCACAATGTTTGGCAAAGTCAAAATCCATCAGGTTAATAGCTGCTCCTGAATCAACAAAAGTCTGAACCAAAAATGTGGACAGGGAGCAAATCAGAGTAACAGTCAACAGAAATTTAGTCTGAACACTACCCAAGACAACTGAGCGCACAAAACGTCTTCCCCTCTTAGGGCAAACGGAAATAGCATGAGAAGCATCACCACAGTAGAAACATAACCCATTGCGCTTTCGAAACTCATGACGCTGAGCCCCAGAAGCCACACCATCACACTGCATGGGCTCAGGAGCTGGCTCACAAGGCAACCCTATCTCACGCATACCTCTGCGCTCACGCTCTGTCAATTTGAATAGCCAAAGACATAGAATCATTGAGACCAGAGGGAACAGGGAATCCCACCATAACGTCCTTTACATTTTCTGACAGATCCTTCCGAAAAAGTGCTGCCAAAGCATCATCGTTCCATTTGGTCAGGACTGCCCACTTTTGGAATTTCTGACAGTACAGCTCAGCGTCTTCATGACCCTGATTTAATGCCAACAAGGTCTTTTCAGCTTGATTAGTGACATTAGGTTCATCGTACAATAACCTCAGAGCCTGAAAAAATACATTAACATCATTCAAAACAGGATCTCCAGGTGTCAGGGAAAAAGCCCAATCCTGAGGGTCGCCCCGCAGCAGAGAGATGACAATTTGAACCTGCTGTGCTGCGTTCCCTGAGGATTTAGGCTTTAAGGCAAAAAACAACTTGCAGTTATTTTTAAAATTCAGAAATTTAGACCGATCCCCCAAGAATAAATCTGGCATGGGGATTCTAGGTTCCACAACAGGAAACCCAGCAAGATAGGCAGTAATCTTCTGAACCTCAGCGGCCAGCTGCTCCACACGGCCAGACAACTGTGTAAACTCCATTGAGGACAAAGAAAAAATTCCTCCTCAGCACCCAGAGAAAAAGAGGAAAAAATGCAACAAACAGAAAAAAAAAAAAAATTTCTGACAATTCCCTTTTCCTTTTTTTTTTCTTTACTATTTTTCCCTTCTGTTGAGTACCATAGAATTTTCAGTTTGGCCAGTAATACTGTTATGTTTCGGTAGCTGAGGAGAAATAGCAAAAATAGCCGAAGTAGCAATACACCAGAGAGGCTGGAAACTACTGGGTTGCAGAACCCTAAACTAACCGCAACACTAGAAGTAGACGTGGAGCGTACCTACGGTGATCCTAGACGCCTCGTCACAGCCGGAGAGATAGCTACACCTAAAGACAGAAAGATGAAAGCTAACTGCCCCGTAGCAGAACCCCCAAAGAAATAGGAAGCCCCCAAACATGTAATGGCGGTTAGACAAGAAGAAAATACGAACACAGACAGAAAATAGAATGAGCAAACGCTGGGGCCCAATACTGTCTAGATAGAAAAGTATAGGAAAGAATTCTGACTGCAACCCAAAAAACCCTGACAAAAATACCAACACTTCTGATTAACAAAAAACCTGAGATCACACGATCTCTACCACCTAAATCAGATCTCTGGTGTAACACACAGCAATTCAGCAAATAAAAAGTGACACAAGAATAGAGCAAAAGTACAAACACAAACTGAGCCCAAATGCAGAGCCAGGCCCCAAAAGGGGACCAGGCTGAAGTCCCCTGCAAGGCAGCAAACCAGCAAGGAAAATCCAACCAAAGGAAAAAAAAACAACAAATCACTTATCTGAATGAGAGCAGAAATGCAAGCTGAGCTCCAAGCAAGACCTGGAAGAACAATTGATTACCGGCAAGGCTGATGGGAGTTCAGGTCACTTATATCAGACCAATCGGACCCAGCTGAAAGCCATTCAGCAATTGGTTCATTACCCTCAGCAACCACCGGAGGGAGCCCCAGCTCCGAAGTCGCCTCCAACGTGTTCACAACAGGAAGGTATGGCACCAGACTCTGACAAAGTCACCGTTATCCGGGACTGGCAAAGACCCAGCACCATTCATGAAGTAAGACAGTTTCTTGGGTTGGTAGGCTACTACCGGAGATTCATCAATGACTTCACCAAAATAGCCGCACCCTTGCAAGATCTTCTAGTGGGCCAATCCAAGAAGGCTAAGAACAAGAGTCTTCCATTCAAGTGGAACAAAAGGATAGAAGAGTCCTTCATCTGGTTGAAATTGACCCTCACGGGAGATGAAGTCCTGACCTACCCTGATTATGACCAACCATTTATACTTTACACTGATGCCATCAACGTGGGATTGGGAGCAGGGGTAACCTAGCCTCTCTGCTGCCTGAGGCGAACTGCAAAATGGCGCCCCCCGTAGTAAAATCAGTACAAATATATCTGGTTTACTCTTTACTAGCCTAACCTGACACACATGTAAAATACATACACTTTTAAATAGGAATATATTTGAAACATCGATCTTTACACTTCTTCAGAGACTCAATGCTGCCTGAGGTGAAGTGATCAACTTGATTCATTTTAGGTGCGCCCTGGGCCGGGGAACAGTGCTTACTGTAGCGCTTCTTCCCAGCGGCAGTCCCTGTGGTACTGATGCGGCACACAGTTGCCACATGTATTACACACACGGACACGGATATCTCCACTAACGGTTTTTCCAGTACCAGAAATATCAGGATGTGTGAAATAGCCTAAAGCCACATTCACACATTCAGTATCTGGTCAGTATTTTACCTCAGTATTTGTGAGCCAAATCGGGAGTGGGTGAGAAATCCAGAAGTGGTAACGTGTTTCTTTTATATTTTTCCTCTGATTGTTCCACTCCTGGTTTTGGCCTACAAATACTGAGGTAAAATACTGAACGTGTGAACGTGGCCTGATAGAGGGTTTCTGCTACTTCTGACTTTCCGCAGACAGAAGTTGCAGTCACAAGATGGCGCTGTTAAAAGGTGGAGACGGTGACATTATACACAGGAGCTCTGTATATAGTGTCAGTGTACAGGTAATACAATGATCACCAGTGACATTATACACAGGAGCTCTGTATATAGTGTCAGTGTACAGGTAATTCAGTGATCGCCAGTGACATTATACACAGGAGCTCTGTATATAGTGTCAGTGGCTGGTACCATGGGCACACTGACTGGTACTGAGAAAAAGAAAGAAAGAACAGAGAGAGAGAAAGAGAGAGAAAGAAAGAACAGAGATAGAAAGAAAGAGGGGAAAGAAAGAACAGAGAGAGAAAGAAAGAACAGAGAGAGAGAAAGGAAGAACAGAGAGAGGGAAAGGAAGAACAGAGAGAGAAAGAGGGCAAAGAAAGAAAGAATAGAGAACGAAAGAACAGAGAGAAAAAGAAAGAAAGAAAGAAAGAGGGGAAAGAAAGAGCAGAGAGAGAAAGAACAGAGAGAGAAAGGAAGAACAGAGAGAAAGAAAGAGGGGAAAGAAGATGAACAGAGACAAAAGAAAGAACAGAGAGAGAGGGAAAGAAAGAGGGGAAAGAAAGAAAGAACAGAGAGAAAGAAAGAAAGAACATAGAAAGAAAGAAAGGGGAAAGAAAGAACAGAGAGAGATAGAAAGAAGAAAGAACAGAGAGAGAGAAAGAAAGAGGGGAAAGAAAGAAAGAACAGAGAGAGAAAGAAAGAACAGGGAGAGAGAAAAAAGAAAGAAAGGAGAGAGAAAGAAAGAACAGAGAGAGAAAAAAGAAAGAACAGAGAGAAAGAAAGAACGGAGAGAGAAAGAATAGAGAGAGAAAGAAAGAACAGAGAGAGAAAGAAAGAGAGTAAAAGAAAGAACAGAGAGAGAAAGAAAGAGGGGAAAGAAAGAACAGAGAGAGAAAGAAAGAGGGAAAGAAAGAAAGAAGAGACAGAAAGAAAAAGAGAAAGAACAGAGAGAGAAAGGAAAAAAACGAGAGAAGAAAGAAAGAAAGAAAGGAGAGAGAAACAACAGAGAGAAAGAAAGAACAGAGAGAGAAAGATAGAGAGAAGAACAGAGAGAGAGAAAGGAAGAACAGAGAGAAAGAAAGGGGAAAGAAAAGAACAGAGAGCGAAAGAAAGAACAAAGAGAGAGAAAGAGGGGAAAGAAAGAAAGTACAGAGAGAAAGAAAGGGGAAAGAAAGAACATAGAAAGAAAGGGAAAGAAAGAACAGAGAGAGAGAAGAGAAAGAGGGGAAAGAAAGAACAGAGAGAAAGAAAGAACAGAGAGAGAAAAAAGAAAGAAAGGAGAGAGAAAAAAAGAACAGAGAGAAAGAAAGAACAGAGAGAGAGAAAGAGGGGAAAGAAAGAAAGTAAAGAGAGAAAGAAAGGGGAAAGAAGGAACATAGAAAGAAAGGGGAAAGAAAGAACAGAGAGAGAGAGAGAAAGAGGGGAAGGAAGAAAGAACAGAGAGAAAAAAAGAACAGAGAGAGAGAAAAAAGAAAGAAAGGAGAGAGAAAAAAAGAACAGAGAGAAAGAAAGAACAGAGAGAGAAAGAAAGAGGGGAAAGAAAGAAAGAACAGAGAGAGAAAGAAACAGAGAGAGAAAAAAAGATTCAATAAAGATACTACAGCAGCTCGGCTCCCATTGTCATGCCCACATGAGCCTCCCGATGCAGGAAATATCATGATCCGCTCACATTGCCGACATCCCCGATTCCAAGGCGATCCCGCTATCCGTGCTGTTGGAGGAGGACACGGTGATGGATCTGAAGCATTCCTTGAAGTGCCTCCATGGTTCCGTCACAATCTCCTCCCGAAATTACCTAATTTCCGGTCAGCTTCCAGCACATCACTTCCGGTGGAACGTCATGTGCGAGTTTTAAAGTGCTCCTTGGCGCTCCGCCGTGTACTCCTGTGTCCACGGGAAAAGTAAGCTCCTGGCCGGGACAGCGGGGCAGACTCTTAAAATCGGGACAGTCCTGCTGGATCTGAGACGGTTGGGAGGTATGAATGCTCCCCACCATACACCGACCTCGTACATGCACAGCTCCGCACATCTCATACACATACGGTTCCACTTTGTATGCCTCGTACACATGCGGCTCCGCTCCACACACCTCATACATACGCGGCTCCGCTCCGCACACCTCGTACACATGCGGCTCCGCTCCGCACACCTCATACACACGTGGCTCCGCTCTGCACACCTCGTACACATGCAGCTCCTCTCCGCACACCTCGTACACACAGGGCTCCGCACACCTTGTACACCCATGGCTCCACTCCGCACACCTCGTACACATGTGGCTCCACTCCACACACCTCGTACTCACAGGGCTCCGCACACCTCGTACACACGTGGCTCGGCTCCGCACACCTCGTATACACGTGGCTCCGTACACTTCATACTCACAGGGCTCCATTCCGTACACCTCGTACACACACGACTCCGCTCCATACACCTTGCATACACGTGGCTCCACTCAGCACACCTGATACACACAGGGCTCCGCACACCCCATACACATGCGGCTCCACTCCGTACACTTCATACACACAGGGCTCCGTTCCGTACACCTCGTACACACATGGCTCCGCTCCGTACACCTTGTACACACGCGTCTCTGCTCAGCACACCTCATACACACAGGGCTCCGCACACCCCATACACATGCGGCTCTGATTCGTACAACTCGTACACACACACAGCTCTGCTACATCCACCCTGTAAACCCCTCCGGACCCCACACATATACTTCCCTCATCCAGCACCATGACAACCAGCACAGCAGAGTCCTGCATACACTGAGGGTGGCTCCTGATCATGTGACACCTGACTCCTCCCCTCCTGTGACCTCATCACAGGTCCTGTGTGCATAGATCAGCAATACATGAGCAACAGGTGCAGATGCAGGAGAGGAGAATCTGCTGCCCCCTATCTTAAGGGACGCACTGCTGCCTGAGGCAGAGTGCTCAACTCGCCTCATTGTAGGTGCGCCCCTGATTGGGAGCAGTGCTATCAGAGATTGCCTATGCCAGCAGGAAGCTTCGTCCCACTGAAAGGAACCCCAACAACTACTGTTCCTTTAAAGGAAAAAATTCAGCCAACAGCACTTCAATTTTTAGATGCACGTCCCAGTCCAATGGCCCAATTGGAGAGTAAACCGTCAAAGAAGAAAAATAACAGCATCCCATCCAGGTGATTGAAAATTTCACAAAGACTTTATTCTGCCACTACTTTTCCTTTAAGCTGGAGTTCCTCGCCATAGTCTGGGTGGTAATGGAGCGCTTCAAGCACTACCTGGCTTCAGCTAAGTTTTCTGCCTACACAAACAATAATACGCTAACCCACCTTGAAACGGTAAAGCTGGGTGCATTAGAGCAGCGATGGATGGCCCAGCTATCCAACCGAGTTTACAAACAAGTACCGAGCGGGACATAAGAACTCTAATGCTGATACGCTGTCCAGGATGCCCAATTCACCAGATGGGGAGAAGATCAAGGAGAACTCGAAGAAATCCTGTTACCAGCCTTCCACCACCCAATTGTGGCCCAGCGCTCCCAAGAGGTGAAGAACAAGACCTATATTGTACGAGAGGCCATGTTGAACCCATTGTCCCATCATGAGTGGGCAGAGGCACAAGATAGTGACCCAGCCATTCACCTAGTAAAGGAGTTGCTGACACAAGCTGATTCACACCCTGGTCCAGATGCTCCACTTGAAGCACAGCAGTTGTGGAAGGAGAGGGACAAGCTGTTCATCTATGAGGGTAAGCTGTGTTGGAAGAACATCGACTCTCGCACCCACGAACTGGTCAGGCAGGTGGTAGTCCCAAAACGGGATGCGCCAATATTCTTGGAGGAGTACCACGATGGAGAAGGAAACTTTGGGTGGAAGAAGTTAGAGGTCCTACTTCGTGAAAGATTCTACTGGGTTGGCATGAGGAGAGCCATTGAGAAGTGGTGCCGAGAATGTGGCCCATGCAATCTGCGCAGGAAAGAACGTAACAGCCAGTGAGTCCCATTACAGCCAATCATCACGAAGCAGCCGCTTGAACTGGCAGCTTTGGATCATGTGAAGTTGACTCCGAGTAGGACTGGCTACACCTACGCTCTGACAATCGTTGACCATTACTCAAGGTTCTTGGTAGTTGTGCCTATCAAAGACCAAACAGCAAAGACTGCAGCCAAGGCATTTCAACAACACTTTTGTCGACCGCCCGGTTACCCTGAACAAGTGCTCACCGATCAAGGCCCAGCCTCTGAGGCAGAAGTGTTCCAGGAGTTTTGTAACATGTACGGTTGCAAGAAAATGAGGACGACGCCGTACCATTCGCAAACAAATGGCATGTGTGCGAAGATGAACCAGGTGGTAATTGACTTATTGAAGACTTTGCCTCTGGAAGAGCGAAATCTATGGCCAGAGAAGTTGCTGCATCTGGTAGATCTATACAACCATATCCCTGTAAACTACACCAACTGCACCCCAGCCTACCTGATGAGGGCAAGACCTGGCAAGTTACCCATTGATTTGGACATGGGAGTCTTAACACCTGAGTTGACATCACCAGATACAGACTGGGATACAGAGTGGCAGCAACAATACCGTAAAGTGAATGTGTATAGAAAAGTTTGTCCCAGGCAAGACAGAAGCAGGAAAGAAATTATAATCAGCACGCACCTGCAGTTCCCTTGTCACCTGGAGAACAGGTACTCAAAAGAAAGAGACGAGTTCACAAATTAGATGACCAGTGGAAGGCTGAGCCATACACTGTTTTACCTTCAGACTTTGATAACACCAAGGTGTGCCTCATCAGTAGTGTTGAGCGATACTTTCTGATATTGCAAAATATCGGATCGGATTGAATCGGTCCGATACTCAAAAAGTATCGGATATCGCCGATTCCGATACCGGAAACCAATGCAAGTCAATGGGACCAAAATATCGGAATTAAAATAACCCCTTTCTTTCCTTGTAGGTTAATTGTACATGAAGGCAAACAACTAAGAATAATGTAGAATGTATTGGGGGAGGTGGAGGAGACATTAAAGGCATAGAGTTTTAACCCTATCAAATGGAATAGAGGAATAAAAAATTTTTTTAAGACGTTCGGGTTACGAAGAAATTGACTATGTTGTTAACCATTTTTCTATTTTGGCACATATGTATGTTTCACTACTTCCATGCTCTTCACCTTCTTTTTTACTTCTCCTACACTTTCTCCTTCATGATCCTCAGCAGCAGCATCTTTTTCATCAACTTCTTCACCTTATTTATCTTCTTCTTCAACTTCTTCCTATTATTATTTGTTTTACATTCTTCATATTCTTCTTCAACTATTATTCTTCTTCATATTCTACTTCATCTTCTTCCTATTCATCTTCTTCATCATATTATTTGTGACAGGCATTCCTGTAGATGTAATCTGTAAAAGTTTGAAGATTACACCTTCCATTCTTGCTGTCACAAAAGATTTCCAACAGTATTTGTCCGCGTTCAGTTTTGCCTGCAGCAGCAGGCATTTTCCAGGGGCACCACGAGGAGGAATGGACTCACCCACATACACTGCTTAGTCTTCTTCTGCTTATAATTTAGAGCATATATTTTGCTCTGTTTTTTGGTCTTATGCTTAATGTTCTTCTGCTTTTTGTTCTTCTGCTTCTTGGTCTTCTGTCTCTTGTTCTGTATTGTGTCGGTTGTCTTCATCTTCTTTGTCCTGTTGGTGATCTTCTTTGGGTAATCTTTTACTTCTTTGTGGTGGTGTTCAGGCTCACCGTCTTCATGGTCGTCATCCTTGGGGTCATCGTCTTCTTCGGGGTGGTCTTCAGGGTTGTCGTCTTCAGGGTCCTCGTCTTCGGGGTCGTCGTCTTCTTCGGGGTGGTCTTCAGGGTCGTCGTCTTCAGGGTCGTCGTCTTCAGTGTCGTAGTCAGGGAGATCCAGAGTGATTACCCAAAAAAACATTTAAAAAATCTTCAACTTGGAAATGTAGCTGAAGGTACAAGAAGGCTGAGTAACTTCCGAGAACCAGCTGACTGTCCTGTAACCCGGAATGGGTAGTAGAAGGAACATTACAAGAGCCAATGGCACTACCGAGGACCAGCTGACGGTACTGGGACACAGTTACTAAGCAGGAGGTACCTGTGCTAGAAAGCACTACCAAGGACCAGTAGACGTTGCTGGAACTCGGATACCGAGATGGAGGCACCTAGGCCAAAGGCACTGCCGAGAACCAGCTGACGGTACTGGAACCCGGACGGGTAGCAGAAGGTACAAGAGCCAATGGAAGTAACGAGGACCAGCTGACTGTGCTGGAACCCGGAGGGGCAGCAGAAGGAACAGAGCAAATGGCACAACTGAGGACCAGCTGACGGCACTGGGACACGGTTACTAAGCAAGAGGTACCTGTGCTACAAAGCACTACCAAGGACCAGCAGACGTTGCTGGAACTTGGATACCGAGATGGAGGCACCTAGGCCAAAGGCACTGCCGAGAACCAGCTGATGGTACTGGAACCCGGACAGGTAGCAGAAGGTACAAGAGCCAATGGAAGTAACGAGGACCAGCTGACTGTGCTGGAACCCGGAGGGGCAGCAGAAGGAACAGAGCCAATGGCACAACCGAGGACCAGCTGACGGTACTGGGACATGGTTACTAAGCAGGAGGTACCTGTGCTACAAAGCACTACCAAGGACCAGCAGACGTTGCTGGAACTCGGATACCGAGATGGAGGCACCTAGGCCAAAGGCACTGCCAAGAACCAGCTGACGGTACTGGAACCCGGATGGGTGGCTGAAGGTACCCATGCAAATTAAAGTTGAAAGGCCGTGAGCCGGGCGCAGTTACCGAATCCCACAGTCCCACAGGGGGTGCTTGTCCTATTGGCACTACGGAAACAGCCTTCATTTACATATCCCGCAGCCCACATAGGAAGCACCTAAACTGCAGGCACCATAGAGTTGGCTAACCCGACCGCAACACGACAGGACAACTTATTGGAGGCAAAGTGACGTTGACATTGCCCAGAAACAGCTGGCGTGCTGTAACCAGGCTGGGCAGGAGGGAGTACCCCTGCCAAAGACACTGGCGAGAACCAGCTGACGGTACTGGAACCCAAATGGGTAGCTGAAGGTACCCATACAAATTAAAGTTGAAAGGCCGTGAGCCAGCCACAGTTACCGAATCCCACAGTCCCACAGGGGGTGCTTGTCCTATTGGCACTACGGAAACAGCCTTTATTTACATATCCCGCAGCCCACATAGGAAGCACCTAAACTGCAGGCACCATAGAGTTGGCTAACCCGACCGCAACACGACAGGACAACTTATTGGAGGCAAAGTGACGTTGACACTGCCCGGAAACAGCTGGCGTGCTGTAACCAAGCTGGACAGGAGGGAGTACCCGTGCCAAAGACACTTCTGAGCAGCAACTGGCGTTGTTGGAGCCCAGGGTCAGTCAGGGTGTAGGCTGAGGCCTAGTATGAGCAACTTTGTAACTTTAAATTGGAGTCAGCAGTACTTCTTGTCGGACACACAGCAGGGGAACAGCTGACATTACTGAACCCCAGTAACAAAGGAGCAAGTGTTGACTGTGCATACAGCACTTCCGAGCAGCAACTGGCGGTGTTGGAGCCCAGGGATGAGAGGAGAACAGGGTGGAGGCAGAGGACAAATTGGACCAAGTTGAAAATATGAACTTGGGGGAGTGTGGACAGAGCAGGAAACATTGCCAGCTACACAGCAGGGGAACAGCTGACATTACTGAACCCCAATAACACAGGAGCAAGTGTTGACTGTGCAGACGGCACTTCCGAGCAGCAACTGGCGGTGTTGGAGCCCAGAGTCAGTCAGGGTGTAGGCTGAGGCCTAGTATGAGCAACTTTGTAACTTTAAATTGGAGGCAGCAGGACTTCTTGCCGGACACACAGCAGGGGAACAGCTGACATTACTGAACCCCAGTAACACAGGAGCAAGTGTTGACTGTGCATACAGCACTTCCGAGCAGCAACTGACGGTGTTGGAGCCCAGGGATGAGAGGAGAACAGGGTGGAGGCAGAGGACAAATTGGACCAAGTTGAAAATATGAACTTGGGGGAGTGTTGACAGAGCAGGAAACATTGCCAGCTACACAGCAGGGGAACAGCTGACATTACTGAACCCCAATAACACAGGAGCAAGTGTTGACTGTGCAGACGGCACTTCCGAGCAGCAACTGGCGGTGTTGGAGCCCAGGGTCAGTCAGGGTGTAGGCTGAGGCCTAGTATGAGCAACTTTGTAACTTTAAATTGGAGGCAGCAGGACTTCTTGCCGGACACACAGCAGGGGAACAGCTGACATTACTGAACCCCAGTAACACAGGATCAAGTGTTGACTGTGCATACAGCATTTCCGAGCAGCAACTGGCGGTGTTGGAGCCCAGGGATGAGAGGAGAACAGGGTGGAGGCAGAGGACAAATTGGACCAAGTTGAAAATATGAACTTGGGGGAGTGTGGACAGAGCAGGAAACATTGCCAGCTACACAGCAGGGGAACAGCTGACATTACTCAACCCCAATAACACAGGAGCAAGTGTTGACTGTGCAGACGGCACTTCCGAGCAGCAACTGGCGGTGTTGGAGCCCAGGGTCAGTCAGGGTTTAGGCTGAGTCCTAGTATGAGCAACTTTGTAACTTTAAATTGGAGGCAGCAGGTCTTCTTGCCGGACACACAGCAGGGGAACAGCTGACATTACTGAACCCCAGTTACACAGGAGCAAGTGTTGACTGTGCATACAGCACTTCCGAGCAGCAACTGGCGGTGTTGGAGCCCAGGGATGAGAGGAGAACAGGGTGGAGGCAGAGGACAAATTGGACCAAGTTGAAAATATGAACTTGAGGGAGTGTGGACAGAGCAGGAAACATTGCCAGCTACACAGCAGGGGAACAGCTGACATTACTGAACCCCAATAACACAGGAGCAAGTGTTGACTATGCAGATGGCACTTCCGAGCAGCAACTGGCGGTGTTGGAGCCCATGGTCAGTCAGGGTGTAGGCTGAGGACTAGTATGAGCAACTTTGTAACTTTAAATTGGAGGCAGCAGGACTTCTTGCTGGCACACAGCAGGGGAACAGCGGACATTACTGAACCCCAGTAACACAGGAGCAAGTGTTGACTGTGCATACAGCACTTCCGAGCAGCAAATGGCAGTGTTGGAGCCCAGGGTCAGTCTGGGTGTAGGCTGAGGCCTAGTATGAGCAACTTTGTAACTTTAAATTGGAGGCAGCAGGACTTCTTGCCGGACACACAGCAGGGGAACAGCTGACATTACTGAACCACAGTAACACAGGAGCAAGTGTTGACTGTTCATACAGCACTTCCAAGCAGCAACTGGCGGTGTTGGAGCCCAGGGATGAGAGGAGAACAGGGTGGAGGCAGAGGACAAATTGGACCAAGTTGAAAATATGAACTTGGGGGAGTGTGGACAGAGCAGGAAACTTTGCCAGTTACACAGCAGGGGAACAGCTGACATTACTGAACCCCAATAACACAGGAGCAAGTGTTGACTGTGCAGACGGCACTTCCGAGCAGCAACTGGCGGTGTTGGAGCCCAGGGTCAGTCAGGGTGTAGGCTGAGGCCTAGTATGAGCAACTTTGTAACTTTAAATTGGAGGCAGCAGTACTTCTTGTCGGACACACAGCAGGGGAACAGCTGACATTACTGAACCCCAGTAACAAAGGAGCAAGTGTTGACTGTGCATACAGCACTTCCGAGCAGCAACTGGCGGTGTTGGAGCCCAGGGATGAGAGGAGAACAGGGTGGAGGCAGAGGACAAATTGGACCAAGTTGAAAATATGAACTTGGGGGAGTGTGGACAGAGCAGGAAACATTGCCAGCTACACAGCAGGGGAACAGCTGACATTACTCAACCCCAATAACACAGGAGCAAGTGTTGACTGTGCAGACGGCACTTCCGAGCAGCAACTGGCGGTGTTGGAGCCCAGAGTCAGTCAGGGTGTAGGCTGAGGCCTAGTATGAGCAACTTTGTAACTTTAAATTGGAGGCAGCAGGACTTCTTGCCGGACACACAGCAGGGGAACAGCTGACATTACTGAACCCCAGTAACACAGGAGCAAGTGTTGACTGTGCATACAGCACTTCCGAGCAGCAACTGACGGTGTTGGAGCCCAGGGATGAGAGGAGAACAGGGTGGAGGCAGAGGACAAATTGGACCAAGTTGAAAATATGAACTTGGGGGAGTGTGGACAGAGCAGGAAACATTGCCAGCTACACAGCAGGGGAACAGCTGACATTACTCAACCCCAATAACACAGGAGCAAGTGTTGACTGTGCAGACGGCACTTCCGAGCAGCAACTGGCGGTGTTGGAGCCCAGGGTCAGTCAGGGTTTAGGCTGAGTCCTAGTATGAGCAACTTTGTAACTTTAAATTGGAGGCAGCAGGTCTTCTTGCCGGACACACAGCAGGGGAACAGCTGACATTACTGAACCCCAGTTACACAGGAGCAAGTGTTGACTGTGCATACAGCACTTCCGAGCAGCAACTGGCGGTGTTGGAGCCCAGGGATGAGAGGAGAACAGGGTGGAGGCAGAGGACAAATTGGACCAAGTTGAAAATATGAACTTGAGGGAGTGTGGACAGAGCAGGAAACATTGCCAGCTACACAGCAGGGGAACAGCTGACATTACTGAACCCCAATAACACAGGAGCAAGTGTTGACTATGCAGATGGCACTTCCGAGCAGCAACTGGCGGTGTTGGAGCCCATGGTCAGTCAGGGTGTAGGCTGAGGACTAGTATGAGCAACTTTGTAACTTTAAATTGGAGGCAGCAGGACTTCTTGCTGGACACACAGCAGGGGAACAGCGGACATTACTGAACCCCAGTAACACAGGAGCAAGTGTTGACTGTGCATACAGCACTTCCGAGCAGCAAATGGCAGTGTTGGAGCCCAGGGTCAGTCTGGGTGTAGGCTGAGGCCTAGTATGAGCAACTTTGTAACTTTAAATTGGAGGCAGCAGGACTTCTTGCCGGACACACAGCAGGGGAACAGCTGACATTACTGAACCACAGTAACACAGGAGCAAGTGTTGACTGTTCATACAGCACTTCCAAGCAGCAACTGGCGGTGTTGGAGCCCAGGGATGAGAGGAGAACAGGGTGGAGGCAGAGGACAAATTGGACCAAGTTGAAAATATGAACTTGGGGGAGTGTGGACAGAGCAGGAAACTTTGCCAGTTACACAGCAGGGGAACAGCTGACATTACTGAACCCCAATAACACAGGAGCAAGTGTTGACTGTGCAGACGGCACTTCCGAGCAGCAACTGGCGGTGTTGGAGCCCAGGGTCAGTCAGGGTGTAGGCTGAGGCCTAGTATGAGCAACTTTGTAACTTTAAATTGGAGGCAGCAGTACTTCTTGCCGGACACACAGCAGGGGAACAGCTGACATTACTGAACCCCAGTAACACAGGAGCAAGTGTTGACTGTGCATACAGCACTTCTGAGCAGCAACTGGCGGTGTTGGAGCCCAGGGTCAAGGAGGGTGTGGTAATACTATATAAAGTAGTTGCCTTGTTACGTGGCACTTGAAAACGTATATACTCCAAACAAGAGAAAGATAAGCTTTACTACCATAAAATGATGAATTGAATTAAAAAATATAGAAATAAAGACATTAAAAATATAAACGCATATATGCACATGGTGAAAAGCAATGCAACCAAAAACAAAAAAAATAAGGCTATAGGGGTTGAAATTAATGCATACAAGTACATTTCAGAATCCATTAATGCTGCCTAAGTAATGGTATGTACACCTGTAATATAGTGTAGACAATGAATGTAGGACTTCTAAACATCATCATCATTACAAGTTATATGTGACATAAAAAAATCCAGTAATTGCGGAAAAATGTTACTTAACCAGCTGAGTACATATATTAAATGTCCAGCATGTAATCCTGATAATATGGTGCAATAATCAATTATCTGATCAAGCATAACCTAGAAAAAGTGCATCGTGCATAGTGAAAATTGCTATGTATGCCTGCCAGTGCAGTTGAAACCATGACAACGGATAGATAAGGTATATATCGATCAGACTGCATAGCCACTGATGCTGAATGGCGATATAATACTGTACCTCAATAAAGTCTGCGTCACAACTCATGCTCGGTTTTCTTATAGCTTGATGAAGAGGGGAAGTGCATGTATGCTTGCGCGTTTGTTTGGACGCACAGACTGGCTTCCTGCTGTGACGCGTTGGGTAGTGGAGCGTCTGTGCGTCATATGACGCTGACTTGCAGTCACGTTGCGCATCGTTCATCATCGCTAGCGTTGTCATGACTGCTTTACTCAGTAAACATGCACCTATGATCAAACATACACGCACGTGCGCTCTTGAAGAAGCTACAAGCAAAACGCGTGTGAGGTGTGCCGCAGCCTTTATTGAGGTACAGTATTATATCGCCATTGTACAGCTGTCGCTATTCATTCTGATACCTAGATAGCATAAACCTTTTCTATCAGTTGTCGTTGTTTCACCTGCACTTGCAGGTATAACTTGCTATTGTCAGTATGCACGATTCACTTTTTAGAGGTTATGCATGATTTTTGCGCCTTATTATCAGAATTAGATGCTGGACCTTTCAGATATGGGGTGTGAACTAAAAATTGTGCTAAATCAGTGTATTTTTTACTGTCACAAATATAAGTAATGATGATGATGAGTAGTCCTACATCCATTGTTAGCACTATATTACAGGTGTAGATCCCGTTCCTTAAGCAACAATGGATTATTAAATGTACTTGTATGCATTCATTTCAAACCCTATACCACTTAAGGCTAACCTTGGCACTCCAGCTGTTGTAAAAGTACAACTCCCAGTATGCACTTCCAACCTTGCAGCATTTGAGGCATGCTGTGAGTTGTAGTTCTCCAACTGCTGGAGTGCCAAGGTTCGCCATCACTCCCCTATACCATATGTAGGCTTTTTGGTTTGCATTTGTATCCGACATGTGCATATATGCACTTATATTTACAAATTATTTTGTAACATATTTGGGACGATTAATCAGTTTATGGTTTTAAAGCTGCCGTTTTTCTCGTTTTCAATCAGGGTGTAGCCTCATCCCTATGTGGAGCCAGTTAGACATGTGATGTTGTTTTCAGCATGTGGAGGTAGCAGGAATTATTGCCGTACACACAGCAGGGGAACAGCTGGCGTTACTGAACCCCACAAACACAGGAGCGAGTGTTTTTATCTGTGCATCCAGCACTTCTGAGCAGCAACTGGCGGTGTTGAAGCCCAAGGTCAAGGAAGGTGTAGGCTGAGGCCTAGTATGAGCAAGTGTAATCTCTGGTGTAACTTTTATTTGGAGGTAGCAGGAATTATTGCCGGTCACACAGCAGGGGAACAGCTGGCGTTACTGAACCCCACAAACACAGGAGCAAGTGTTTTTATCTGTGCATCCAGCACTTCTGAGCAGCAACTGGCGGTGTTGAAGCCCAGGGTCAAGGATGGTGTAGAAATCACATATAGAGTTGTTGCCTTGTTCCGTGGCACTTGTAAATGTATATACTCCAAACAAGAGAAACGTAAGCTTTACTAGGACCATAAAATGATGCATTGAATTCCAAAATATTAAAATAAAGACATTTAAAATATAAACGCATATATGCACATGGCAACAAGAAATGTAACACCACCAAAAAAAAAAAAATATATATATATAGGGGTTGAAATGAATGCATACAAGTACATTTCTGAAGAAATGAATGCTGCCTAAGGAACGCTATGTACAACCGTAATATAGTGCAGACTGTAGCGTCGGCGTCCCTGCCCTCTGCAGGCAGGGACGCTGTTCCCCTCACCCCTCTGCTCCAGGTCCAGCGTCCTCGGCGTCCCGGCCCTCTGCCAGGCAGGGACGCTGTTCCCCTCACCCCTCTGCTCCAGGTCCGGCGTCCTCTTGCCGCTCTGCTGGCGGTGCACGCTCCTTTCCTGCCTCTGTGCTTAGGGCGCGCGCGCGGGTGCTGCCCCCCCTCTTAAAGGGGCCGCGCGCGTCGTCCTAAGAAGTCCCCGGCCAATGGCCGGAGGACTTCACCTTATATAAGGCCCCTCCTCCAAAATGGAGGTGCCCGAGCAATGTTGTTGCACAGTTCACTACTCTGCTTCAGTCCTCAGGGTTCTTGCCAGATACCTGTCTGTCGCTATCTGTTACCTGCCTGCACGCTCACCTGGGAGCGCTCATCTGTTACCTGCCTGCACGCTCACCTGGGAGCGCTCATCTGTTACCTGCCTGCACGCTCACCTGGGAGCGCTCATCTGTTACCTGCCTGCACGCTCACCTGGGAGCGCTCATCTGTTACCTGCCTGCCCGCTCATCTGGGAGTGCTCATCTGTTACCTGCCTGCCCACTCACCTGGGAGCGCTCATCTGTTACCTGCCTGCACGCTCACCTGGGAGCGCTCATCTGTTACCTGTCTGCCCACTCACCTGGGAATGCTCATCTGTTACCTGCCTGCCCACTCACCTGGGAGTGCTCATCTGTTACCTGCCTGCCCGCTCACCTGGGAGCGCTCATCCGTTACCTGCCTGCTAGCCTACCTGGAGGCTCAGCCATCACAGGTCGTATCTACACTCCTCCAGAGACTACCCCGGTCACTTGCCGTGACCTCCTACCCACTCATCCAGAGACTGCCCCGGTCACTTGCCGTGACCTCCTACCCACTCATCCAGAGACTGCCCCGGTCACTTGCCGTGACCTCCTACCCACTCATCCAGAGACTGCCCCGGTCACTTGCCGTGACCTCCTGCCCACTCATCCAGAGACTGCCCCGGTCACTTGCCGTGACCTCCTGCCCACTCTTCCAGAGACTGCCTCGGTCACTTGCCGCGACTTCCTGCCCGTTCATCCAGAGACTACCTCGCTTATCTGCTGTGACTACCTGCCCGTCCACCCTGGTCGCCACCCGCTCTCTTACAAGGTCCGCCCCTTTGTATAGTAGCTCAGAGGTTCCGCCTCTCAGACCCGTTACAGTTTGCTCGGGCCATGGAACCCGGTGGCGCCCAAGTTCCCTCCATCTCGGACCTGTGTCATGAACTGTCCCGTCAGAAGTCCCAACAGGAGTCCATCCTGGGTCACCTGCGGAATGTCAATTCTCGCCTGGACACTCTGACAGCTCCACCAGCTACCACCGCTGGTGCCATGACTCGCAATCCGGCAGCCCCTCTGCTCCCCAATACCATGGGCCCCTGTCACGGACCCCGGCTCTCTGCACCTCCTCGCTTCGGAGGCGACCCTGCTCAGGCTCGGGGCTTCATTAATCAGTGCACTCTGCACTTTGAACTTCTCTCCCACCAGTTTAACTCCGACCGGGCCAAAATTGCCTTCATAATGTCCCATCTCACTGGGGAGGCCCTGGCCTGGCTGAATCCTCTTTGGGAGAGAGGAGATCCTCTGGTGTCTGACCTGTCTGCCTTTCTCACGGCTTTACGGAAAGTCTTTGACGAGCCCGGATGAAAGATCTCATCCGCATCATCTCTGCTACGCCTCCGTCAGGGAAGTCTCACCGTGGGTCAATATGCCATACGGTTTCGTACCCTTGCATCGGAGCTGGCCTGGGACAACGACGCTCTGGTATCCGTTTTCTGGGAGGGTTTGTCCGGCCGTATTAAGGATGAACTCGCCGGTCGGAACATTCCTACCACTCTCGATGACCTTATAACTCTCGCCACCCGGATTGACCTACGGTTCCAGGAGCGGGCCAAAGAGGTCACCCGTGAGAGGAGGTTTCCACGTCTAGCTCCTACGTTTCAGAAACCCGTCACTCCCTCCGTTTCTCCCCAATTACACTCTCCTGAGCCTATGCAGGTCGACCAGACCAAGATGGTCAAAACCCGTCAGGAATTACGCCGTGCTGAGGGGAGTTGCTTCTACTGTGGCAGTAAGGAGCATCGGATTCGTACCTGTCCGGAGAGGTCGGGAAACGCCTGTGTCTAGGTTCGCTCAGAGAGGTCAACCTAGACAAGGAGAAAGCCTCTCCATCTCTGCTGCTTCAGTCTCCATTCTCTGTGGGGAAAATCGTTATTTTGAACTAGCCCAACTTGACTCTGGAGCAGCCGGGAATCTTATGTCACAGTCCCTGGTAGAAAAATACCGCATTCCCACCAAACCTCTGGTTGTACCATTATCAGTCGCTGCTGTGGACGGGGGTCTTTTACCACACCCCATCCAACTCATCACCGAACCCATAACTCTGCAAGTGGGAATGCTGCATTCTGAGAGCATCTCTTTTCATGTTCTGCCTGGACTCTCTCACGCCCTCTTACTAGGGCTACCTTGGCTCCAAAGACATGGACCCGTGCTCGACTGGCAGACCGGAGAGGTTCTTCGCTGGGGACAGGATTGTCATAAGACGTGTTTGGTTCCTGTTCATCCTGTCTGTCCTTCTCCTACCCCAACTAATCTACCTGGACTTCCGATCCCCTATTGGTCATTTGCTGATGTCTTTAATAAAAAAGAGGCAGAGACATTACCTCCTCACAGACCATACGATTGTCCTATCGACCTGTTACCTGGTACTACGCCTCCCGTGGGCGTATTTACCCATTATCCGCTGCTGAGACCCGGTCGATGTCCGAATATATCGAGGAGAATTTGGCCAGGGGATTCATCCGGAAATCTACCTCCCCGGCAGGAGCAGGCTTCTTTTTCGTAAAAAAGAAGGACGGCTCTCTTCGCCCCTGTATAGACTATAGAGGTCTTAACCAGATCACGGTGAAGAATAAATACCCCCTTCCGCTCATTCCAGAATTATTTGATCGTTTGAGGGGGGCTAGAATCTTCACCAAACTGGATCTCCGTGGGGCGTACAACCTGGTCCGTATCCGTCAAGGGGATGAATGGAAGACTGCATTTAACACCTGGGACGGCCACTATGAATATCTAGTGATGCCCTTTGGTCTCTGTAATGCTCCTGCCGTCTTTCAAGAGTTGGTCAATGATATCTTCCGGGACCTTCTCTACTCCTGCGTAGTGGTGTACCTGGACGACATCTTGGTCTTCTCTCCGGATCTCCAGACTCACCGGAGGGACGTTCGTCAGGTTCTGCTCAGGCTCAGGCAGAATCACCTCTTCGCTAAATTTGAGAAATGCCTCTTTGAGCAGACCTCGCTGTCGTTTTTGGGCTACGTTATTTCTCAGACCGGTCTGCGAATGGATCCAGAGAAACTGTCGGCCATCGAGAAATGGCCCCGACCGGAGGGATTGAAGGCCATTCAGCGGTTCCTGGGCTTCGCCAACTACTACCGCCTCTTCATACCGCACTTCTCTTCCCGGACTGGCCCAATTTCCGCACTTACCCGTAAGGGTACTAACCCCAAAGAATGGATGCCCGAAGCAGAAGAGGCCTTTCTTTCCTTAAAGCAGGCCTTCTCTTCCGCCCCGGTGCTGCATCGCCCGGACGGCAACAAGCAGTTCTTCCTGGAGGTTGACGCTTCCTCCTCTGGAGCCGGAGCGGTACTTACTCAAAAATCATCTTCCGGGAGGATGGTAACTTGTGGCTTCTTCTCCAAACTCTTCTCCTCTTCTGAGCGCAATTATTCCATAGGAGACCGAGAGTTATTGGCCATCAAGCTGGCATTGGAGGAGTGGCGTTACCTACTCGAGGGGGCTCTTTATCCGATAATTATTTACACTGACCACAAAAACTTGGCTTACCTCCAGCATGCCCAGAGACTTAACCCGTGTCAGGCCCGGTGGTCCTTGTTTTTTGCTCGTTTCGATTTTGTTCTACATTTTCGCCCGGCAGACAAGAACATCAAGGCGGACGCCTTGTCCCGATCCTTCCTGGTGTCGGATCTCGAGGAGGAACTGAAACATATCATCGATCCCGCCAGAGTAATGCAGGTGGCTCCCGTGAGTCTAAATCGTCTCCCTCCAGGTAAGACGTTCGTATCGGTACCCGATCGGGAGAGAATCCTACACTGGGGCCATTCGTCTAAATTAGCTGGCCACGCCGGTCAAAAAAAGACCCTCCAGCTTATTACTCGGCATTACTGGTGGCCTACCCTGCACAAGGACGTAATAGACTTTGTTTCTGCCTGTGCCTCATGTGGCCGCAACAAGGTTCCGAGACTTCTGCCTGCCGGTCGTCTCCTTCCGCTTCCTGTACCCGCTGCTCCCTGGCAGCATATAGCCATGGACTTCATAACGGACCTTCCCGTTTCTGCCGGTTGTACGGTCATTTGGGTGGTCGCTGACCGCTTTTCCAAGATGGCTCATTTTATTCCCCTGCCAGGCCCCCCGTCTGCACCCAAGCTGGCTAAAGACTTTATCCGCCACATCTTCCGTCTTCATGGTCTGCCTCACCATATCGTGTCGGATCGAGGGTACAGTTCACCTCACGTTTCTGGAGAGCCACTTGTAAATTGCTAGACGTCACCTTGGACTTCTCCTCCGCCTACCACCCACAGTCCAATGGTTAAGTTGAGCGGGTCAATCAGATCCTGACCAGTTACCTCTGGCACTTCGTTAATGTCCACCATTCTGACTGGGTGGACCTCCTGCCATGGGCCGAATTTTCTTACAACAATCACGAGAGCGAATCTTCCTCCAAATCCCCGTTTTTTGTAGTCTTCGGTCAGCATCCTCGGATCCCATTTCCCGTCTCCATCTCAGTGGACAATCCGGCTGCGGAATCTCTTGTTAACAAATTTTCCTCCATATAGGAGAGTACCCGGTCCGCACTCCTTCTGTCATCCGACCGTATGAAAAGACATGCTGACAAAAAACGTCTGCATCCTCCTCAATTCCGTCCTGGGGATAAGGTCTGGCTCTCGTCCAAGTATGTCCGGCTCAAGATTCCTTCCTATAAGTTAGGGCCTCGATTCATCGGTCCTTTGGAGGTCATCAGTCAAATCAACCCAGTGGCCTATAAATTGAAACTGCCGGCCAACTTGCGGATCCCTAACTCCTTCCATGTATCTCTACTCAAACCGGTGGTACTTAACTCTTTTTCCAAGTCTACAGGTACGCCTCCTGCTCCGGTTTCAGCTGAAAACGAATTTGAGGTAGAGAACATTTTGGCCACCAAAAGGGTAAGAAGGAAGACCTATTTTTTGGTGGATTGGAAGGGGTTTGGTCATGAGGAGAGAACATGGGAGCCTCGGGAGAACATCCATGCCCCTCTCATCCTAGCTAAATTTATTTCTAGCCAAAAAAAGGGGGGGCCTAAAGGGGGGGTACTGTAGCGTCGGCGTCGGCGTCCCTGCCCTCTGCCAGGCAGGGACGCTGTTCCCCTCACCCCTCTGCTCCAGGTCCAGCGTCCTCGGCGTCCCGGCCCTCTGCCAGGCAGGGACGCTGTTCCCCTCACCCCTCTGCTCCAGGTCCGGCGTCCTCCTGCCGCTCTGCTGGCGGTGCACGCTCCTTTCCTGCCTCTGTGCTTAGGGCGCGCGCGCGGGCGCTGCCCCCCCTCTTAAAGGGGCCGCGCGCGTCGTCCTAAGAAGTCCCCGGCCAATGGCCGGAGGACTTCACCTTATATAAGGCCCCTCCTCCAAAATGGAGGTGCCCGAGCAATGTTGTTGCACAGTTCACTACTCTGCTTCAGTCCTCAGGGTTCTTGCCAGATACCTGTCTGTCGCTATCTGTTACCTGCCTGCACGCTCATCTGGGAGCGCTCATCTGTTACCTGCCTGCACGCTCACCTGGGAGCGCTCATCCGTTACTGCTGCTAGCCTACCTGGAGGCTCAGCCATCACAGGTCGTATCTACACTCCTCCAGAGACTACCCCGGTCACTTGCCGTGACCTCCTACCCACTCATCCAGAGACTGCCCCGGTCACTTGCCGTGACCTCCTACCCACTCATCCAGAGACTGCCCCGGTCACTTGCCATGACCTCCTACCCACTCATCCAGAGACTGCCCCGGTCACTTGCCGTGACCTCCTGCCCACTCATCCAGAGACTGCCCCGGTCACTTGCCGTGACCTCCTGCCCACTCTTCCAGAGACTGCCTCGGTCACTTGCCGCGACTTCCTGCCCGTTCATCCAGAGACTACCTCGCTTATCTGCTGTGACTACCTGCCCGTCCACCCTGGTCGCCACCCGCTCTCTTACAAGGTTCGCCCCTTTGTATAGTAGCTCAGAGGTTCCGCCTCCCAGACCCGTTACACAGACAATGGATGTAGTACTAGTCATCATCATCATTACAATTTATATGTGACAGTTAAAAAGACAGTCATTGATGAAAATTGTTACTACACCTCATATATGAAATGTCCAGCATGGACTCATGAATATAATGGCGCAATAATCAATGATCAAGCATAACTGATAAAAAATGCATCGTGCATAGTCCAAATTGCTGTGGGTGCCTGCAAGTGCAGGTGAAACAAAGGCAATGGATAGCAAAGGTATATGCTATTTATGTATCAGACAGTGCATAGCCAGTGATGGCGAATGGCGATGTCATACTCTACGTCAATAAAGGCTGCGCCAGCACTCATGCGCTTTTTGCTTGTAGAAAGTTGAAGAGGGGAAGTGCATGTATGGTTGCGCAACGGTTTTTCCGCCCACACTGCCTTCCTGCTCTGATGCGTCGGGTAGGGGAGCTCTGGCTGTTATATGACGCTCACTTGCAGTGACATTCCACAGCGTTCTTCAGCGTTAGGGCCGCTACAAAGACGTCATCAGGAATGATTTACTGTCTAAACATGCACCTATGAGCAACCAAACACGCACGTCCCCACTTGAAGAAGCTACAAGGCAAACAAGCATGAGGGGTGCCACTGCCTTTATTGAGGTACTGTATTATATCGCCATTGTCAATCAGTAGCTATGCACTGTGATACCTAGATACCATTAACATTTTCTATCCGTTGGCGTTGTTTGACCTGCACTTGCAGGTATAACTTGCTATTGTCAGTATGCACAATGCACTTTTTAGAGGTTATGCATGATTATTGCGCCTTATTATCAGGTTTAGATGCTGGACCTTTCATATATGGGGTGTGAACTTACAGTTGGCCTCAATCTGTGTATTTTGATATGTCTGTCACATATATAACTCATGACGATGATGATGAGTAGTCGTACATCCATTGTCTGCAGTATCTTACAGGTGAAGATACCGTTCCTCAAGCAGCATTAATGGATTATGAAATGTACTTTTATGCATTGATTTCAACCCCTATACCCTATGTAGGGTTTTAGCTTAGAATTTGTACTCGCCATGTGCATATATGCGCTTCGATTTAAAATTTATATTTGTACATATTTGTTAATAAAATTCATCATTTTAGGGTTGGAAAATGCCGTTTTTCGTGTTTTGAGCATAACAATCAGGGTGTTGGCTCTTCCCTATGTGGAGCAAGTTAGACATCTGATGTTGTGTGCATGTGGAGGGAGCAGGAGACTTATTGCCGGACACACAACAGGGGAACAGCTGGCGTTACTGAACCCCACTAACACAGGAGCTTGTGTTTTGGTCTGTGGACACGGCACTTCTGAGCAGCAACTGGCAGTGTTCGAGCCCAGGGAGTACAGTTCAAGTGGTAGAAAGATGAACAGAACAGGAGACATGGATACTGTTGCCAACCAGTTATTTAATCGGAAACCGGACAGGCAAATTCAGGCGAGATCCATGCCTTGTTCATTTTCAGAAAAGTAAGCCGGTCTACGTTATCGGAGGATAGTCGCATACGACGGTCTGTTAGTACACCACCTGCGGCACTAAAGACGCGCTCCGATAATACACTAGCAGCAGGGCAAGCCAGCACCTCCAATGCATACTGGCTAAGCTCTGGCCATGTATCCAGCTTAGAGACCCAAAACTTGAATGGGGAAGAGCCGTCTGGGAGTACACTGAGAGGGCAAGACATGTAGTCTGTCACCATCTGACGGAAACGTTGCCTCCTGCTGACTGGAGCCGTCTGTGATGGTGTATACATTTGTGGCGGTGACACAAAACTTCGCCACATTTGGGCCATACTGGTCTTGCCCTGTGCAGAGACGCTGCTTCTGCTCCCTCTTGGTGCAGAGCTTCCTCCACTGCCTCGACGCACAGAGCTGCTTTGTAAAGCAGTAGCAGCAGCAGTGCTCTTGGCTGGAATGGAGAACATGATGGATTGCACCAGTGTGTCTTGGTACTCCCACATTTTACGCTCCCGGTTCAACGGTGTGATGAGGCTTTGTAAGTTGTCCCGGTAGCGAGGGTCTAGGAGGGTGTACACCCAATAATCAGACGTAGTGAGAATGTGGGCGATGCGGCGGTCGTTTCTCAGGCACTGCAGCATGAAATCAACCATGTGCTGCAGACTCCCAACTGGCCAAGAAACGCTGTCCCCTGCAAGAGGCGTCATCTCTGCCTGCTCTGCATCACCCCACCATCGCTCTACATACTGACTAGAGCATTGTGTACCTCCCTCTGGAGCGATGTCTTCCTCCTCCATTGACTCCTCCTCATCCTCCTCACAAAGTGTCCCCTGCCTAGGCCTTTGTGAGGAACCACGTTGCGCTGACTGTCCAGAAGGTGATGGAATTTGTGACTCATCCTCCACCTCTTCCAAAACCTCAGCCCTTAGTGCTTGCAGTGTTTTTTGAAGCAGGCAGATAAGGGGGACAGTCATGCTGACTAGTGCATCATCTGCACTCGCCATCCGCATTGAGTCATCAAACGCACGCAAAACGTGGCAGATGTCCTTCATAGAGGCCCACTAGTGGTGGTGAAGTGTGAACGGCGCATATTGCGAGTTGATTGCGCCTGATGCAGCTGGTACTCCATTACTGCTGCCTGCTGCTCACACAACCGCTCCAACATATATAACGTGGAATTCCACCTGGTGGGTAGGTCACATATGATGCGATGTTCCGGAAGGCGGAATTGGCGTTGCAGAGCTGCAATGCGCGATCTGGCCATGCTGGAACGACGCAAGTGAGCGCACTCTAGGCGGACCTTGTGCAGCAGTGCATCAAGATCCGGATAGTCCCTCAAAAAACTCTGCATGACCAAGTTGAGCACATGTGCCAGACATGGTATGTGAGTGAGGTAGCTTAGGCCCAGAGCTGCCACCAGATTTCGGCCATTGTCACACACTACCAAGCCTGGCTGGAGATTCGATGGCACAAACCACACGTCGCTCTCCTGCTTTATGGCATTCCAGAACTCCTGCGCTGTGTGGCTTCGATTCCCCATTGAAATTAATTTCAGGACGGCCTGTTGACGTTTTGCCACGGCTGTGATCATATCGGTCGGAATAGGTAAGCGTTCACGGGTCCATGTGGAGGCAGACCGTGACGGCTCCTGCAGCGATGATTCTGAGGAACTGGAGTAGGAGGAGGAGTCAATGTGTACAGACTGGATTCCTGCAATCCTTGGAGTTGGCAGAACACGTACAGCGCCACTCGCAAGATCTGTACCCGGCTCCACAACATTGACCCAATGGGCAGTGAAGGAAAGGTATCGTCCCTGTCCATGGGTACTGGTCCACGCATCGGTGGTCAGGTGGACCTTGCTACTGACGGCGTTTAGTAGCCCATGTTTAATTTTTCCCTCCACATGCTTTTGCAGGGCAGGGACAGCTTGCCTGCTGAAATAAAAGCGGCTGGGCACGTTGTATTGTGGGACTGACCAATGCCATGAAATTACGGAAGGTGTCAGTCTCCATCAGCCTGAATGACAGCATTTCAAGGGACAGGAGTTTTGCAATGCCAGCATTCAGAGCCTGTGCTCGTGGATGGTTTGCCGAGTAGGGCCGCCTTTTCTCCCATGCCTGTGCTACCGATGGCTGTACAGTGGCCTGGGAGTGTAAGGATGACAGGGAACTTGGTGCTGTGGGTGGAATTACACTGGGTATCTGTACACCAGTGACAGAGGTTCTTCCATGGCGATCCTGTGAGGAAGCCGAAACAGCTGTGTGTGAGCTGGATGAAGAAGCTCCAACACGAGCTGAAGATGTAGGTGCTGCTGTAGGTTGGCCTACGTCTCCAGTGTGTCTTTGTAACTCCACCACGTGCTTGGTCCGCACATGTTTCCACACATTTGTGGTATTGAGGTTGCTGGCACTTTTACCTCTTTTGACTTTTTGATTACACAGCTTGCATTTGACATAGCAAATGTCATCTGCAACTGTGTCAAAAAAGGACCACGCACTGCAAGTCCTGGGAGCGCCCGTTTTGGCTTGTGGAAGAGAACTGCTCCGAACGGGTGCCAAAGTGGAGGCTACAGACAACCGAGTCTGCAGCCTACCTCTCCCTCCTGCTTGGACCTTTGGGGGAATCTCTTCCTCAGAGCTGCTCCCACCACCTTCCTGTTCCTCACGCCATGATGGGTCAAGGACCTCATCATCTCCACTACCCTCTTCCAACACCTGCTGCTGTTGGATCGTCTGGCCAGCACCATGCGCAACAGAAACTGGCACATGAGTCTCATCATCATCAGATGCGTTCTGTGGTGTGCTGACCATCGGCACTGGCTCACCCGCCTCTTCAGATTCAGAGAGACAAAGCAGTTGCGCATCACTGCATACTCCCTCTTCTTCACATTCTAGAATGCTGCTTGGCTGGCCCCCTCTTTCCAAGCCAACAGATTCAGAGAACAGAAGTAGAGACTGAGCTGGCTCCTGTACAGAGCTCTCTGACTGCCTGGGCAATTTGGCAGGTGGTGAAGAGACAGATGGTTGCTCAACAGTGCTCTGGTCCTGAGAGGAGGTGGAAGCAATTGAAGTTGATGTGTTAGCTGCCATCCAACCGACAACGGCTTCAATTTGTTCTTCCCGCAGCAGGGGGGTACGCCGAGCTCCTACAAAAGTGCGCATAAAGGACCGCTCACGGGGAAAACTGGTGGATGCTGTGTCACTGGTGGCCGCAGCAAGCACAGAATCCCCACGTCCTCTCCCTGCTGAAACTCCACGCCCGCGACCACGTGCCTTACTCCCTGCCTTCTTTATCTTGGTAGATTGATAAAGATAGGCAGAAAAGTACTAAGGCCTTAGTGTGCTTATTCCTGAACAGCTGCTAACAGGTATAAGAAACACAAAGTTTATTAAGTGTGGACTACATATCAGCTAATGTGGCCTTGCAAGTGTCAAGTGTAGTGTTTGGTGAACTTTATTAACTTTTTTGTGTTTTTACCCCAAAAAACAAAGGTTGGGATTGAGACAAAAAACGATGTACAATCGATAGTATCACTCACAAAATTTTTGTAGCTATTACAATGTAGGAAACTAGAATGCAATAGATAAGGCTACAAAAAATAGGGTAATACTAATCTGTCTGGTCCTGCAGGCCGCAAACCAGCCGAAAGTCTCCTTTATGTACTTCTATAGTGTTTGCAACCAATGTATTGGATACGGATGGAAGCGCGTCACACTAATAGATTAGAGTTAATTGAAATCGAATGGAGCAGCACCAATTACCAAAAAATTTAAAGGATGAGGCAGTGACACACGCTTAGCAGACTCCAACCAGCAGTGGTTGAAGAACTAACTTGAGCGTGATCTGCACTCACAAAGAGACCTCCCAGACAGCCGTGAACACTGCACACAACTGTTCACTAGCTCTGAAAGGCTCCTTTATGTACTTCTATAGTGTTTGCAACCAATGTATTGGATACGGATGGAAGCGCGTCACACTAATAGATTAGAGTTAATTGAAATTGAATGGAGCAGCACCAATTACCAAAAAATTTAAAGGATGAGGCAGTGACACACGCTCAGCAGACTCCAACCAGCAGTGGTTGAAGAACTAACTTCAACGTGATCTGCACTCACAAAGAGACCTCCCAGACAGCCGTGAACACTGCACACAACTGTTCACTAGATCTGAAAGTCTCCTTTATGTACTTCTATTAGTGTTTGCAACCAATGTATTGGATACGGATGGAAGCGAGTCACACTAATAGATTAGAGTTAATTGAAATCGAATGGAGCAGCACCAATTACCAAAAAATTTAAAGGATGAGGCAGTGACACACGCTTAGCAGACTCCAACCAGCAGTGGTTGAAGAACTAACTTGAGTGTGATCTGCACTCACAAAGAGACCTCCCAGACAGCCGTGAACACTGCACACAACTGTTCACTAGCTCTGAAAGTCTCCTTTATGTACTTCTATAGTGTTTGCAACCAATGTATTGGATACGGATGTAAGCGCGTCACACTAATAGATGAGAGTTAATTGAAATTGAATGGAGCAGCACCAATTACCAAAGAAATTAAAAGGATGAGGCAGTGACACACGCTTAGCAGACTCCAACCAGCAGTGGATGAAGAACTAACTTGAGCGTGATCTGCACTCACAAAGAGACCTTCCAGACAGCCGTGAACACTGCACACAACTGTTCACTAGCTCTGAAAGGCTCCGCTCTGTACTTCTATTAGTGTTTGCAACCAATGTATTGGATACGGATGTAAGCGCGTCACACTAATAGATGAGAGTTAATTGAAATTGAATGGAGCAGCACCAATTACAAAAAAACAAAAACAAAAAATTAGGCAGTGGGTGACACGTGCAGTTGACTACAAACAGCGGTGGATGCAGACCAAACTGCAGCATCACCTGCACTCACACACAGACCTTGCAGAGAGCTGTGAAAACAGCACTGCAAGGCAAAAGGAAGATTTACACAGCGGTTTGTCAAATAGCCTGCCTACAGAACAATTCACAAAAACGCAATCTCTAACTGTCCCTCAGAGTCAGAAGAGCAGCGTTCTGTCCCTAACTGAATTCACAGCAGAGTGAAACCAAAATGGCGGCGGCGCTTTTTATAGTGCATTCTGACATCATTTCAGCAGCCAATCACAGCCATGCCATTAGTTAACATGACCGCAGCATTACAGGATGTGCCCACACTTCTTAGGATTCCTCATTGGCTGAATAAAATCATACTGCCTCTCAAAGCATTATGGGAACTTCCGATTCCGGTATACGATATAGCAAAAGTATCAGAACTCAGTATCGGAATTCCGATACCGCGAATATTGGCCGATACCCGATACTTGCGGTATCGGAATGCTCAACACTACTCATCAGTAAAGATGGAGGAGAAATCTCAGCGACAGTGTCAAGGGATCATCTAAAACTGTGCCTTGACCATTTAAAGGAAAGTTTTGAAGACCCAAAGCCCATAGAAGAGATGGAGGAAAAGGTCAGCACAGTACTCGGCGAGTTCCCTCCAAATTGGACAAGAGTGAACCAGGCCATAGTTGTGCCCATCTTGATCTTTCCCCAACCAGTATTGCCAGATGGAGATACAACTCTAGATCAGCCTGAAGACCAGCGGGCTCCAGTAACAGATGCCACATCTGCAGCGGAACGCAGAAATCTGCCCCCTGCTAGCGGTGAATCTGTCAGACCCATAGTGAGTCTAAGAAGTCGCAGACTGTTGCCCAGTTTACCAGTAAGATGCAGGCCTACCAGCAGCACAGACACTAGTAGATCCACAACATCAACAACAAGCACACTAAACCAGGCTAGGTCATTAGAGATACCAGTACTGCGTAAATCCACCCGTAGTACAAGAGGCCAGATCCCAGCCTGGTATAGGGACTAAAATGTGAATAAGTTAATAATGTATAGTTGCAACCGTTTAAGCATGAGAGCCTACAGAGACATACTGTATGAACTTTTAAATATTCGTATTAACCTGTTGATGGACAAATGGGCCACAGGACTATGTGTGGCCAGAAATTGTAAATATTTACCCTGACTTGGCCTTGAAAATAAGCCGCCGGAGTGGCTAAAAACCAGGCACACCTACAGAGTTCCCTGTAGCCAAGCCCAGGGTCGAAACACACAAAGTGGGCTAAGGCGGTTCCCACCAACCAAACTCCAGGTACGCGGACAAAGACAATTCCTAGATGGCAGAGTAAGGACTTGTTACGAATCTGCAAATGAAGACTAGGGCAGAAGGGGGAGAAGCTGGCCCTGTTCTAGGACTAGGCTGAAGCTCTACGATGTAGTGGGCGACTTATTCCTTGTGAATAGACCCACCAACTTTTCCTACGCTAAACTCAAATGAAGACCTAAAGGTAGGGGAAAGGGTATCCCTGAACGATCTAGGGACTGGGGACAAAAAACAGGTAACCTCCTAGTAGGAAAATAGAGGAAGCTGCAGAAACGAAAGAAAAAACAAAAAACAAAGCAGGCAGAACTAGAGATCCCAGAACTGCACAATATCAAACGCAGAAAGCTATCAAAGCACCTAGCCAAAACTCAAGCGGATTAACACTGTTGTCCAGCAAGGACTGGGAGGCAGGTGCTGGGTAATAAAAGGTGATACAATCACCTGACCTTAGACAAACCCAGCACCAGGGGAAAAAGACCAGGAGCCAGAAAACCACAACAAGATGGCGGATGGTAAAAACGAAATAGATTCTAACAGGACCAGGCGCTGCAGTAACTGTGTTGTTTTTCTTTTTGAGTTTTTGTAATTTTTACATTTTTAAGGCTTTGTAGACTTTCGTTATTAACTGTTTTCTCAGTCCAGGACATACTGAAGTTAACTAGGGGGAATGTGGCACCCCAAAGTCCGGTTGCCACGGTGACATTGCCTCTCTCTACAGGGTGGTGATGTCATGCCTGGAAGCAGGAAGAGGTCCCCATGAGAGGTAACACACAGCATCCGACTCTTGTTCTAACTCCAGACCAAAAGGGGCAGAGCTTAAGTGAGTGACAGTTGGTGGGAGAAGTTAGAGCTGAGGTGAGGAGATTGTTCTGGAAAGAGTCAGTTGGTCTGAAGTGAGGGAAGAGAGAGGAGCGGAGACAAGGGCTCTGGGGAATTACAGCTGCGTCAAAGCTGATCTCGGAGCGGAGCGCTGATCAAAAAAGATGCCAGAGTCCTGGGCAGTGTGGGTGCTGTAAGCCCCAACAGCCAAATCTGGAGGGTATGACTGCAAGCTTCCTGACCACACAACACCTGGAGGCACCGCAGAAGACCAAAAGCCCAGGGCTGCCAGTGAACAGAAAGTGCCTGTGATAGGCTCACACTGTTTGCCATACAGGTTAAAGCCAACACGCAGGAAAGGGTCACAGCTTAGCTACAGGCAACAGGGACCAGAAAAGAGAACGCAGCAGGAAGGCCTCGAACTCCACCTGGCAGGGTGGATCACCTGAATGCTTCCAGGCAAGCCAGACTCCTGCTACCATCTGTAACTAGTACCCCAGATTGAATCTTCATTTACCAAGAAGTAAAAGGTAAAGAAAACTGCACTTTTCTATGTCCTTTGCTTATTCTCTGCACCTCAACGTTCACCATCACCTGAACAGACTGCCATATCTGCCCTGGGGCCCGGCTCTACCCGTGGGATCAGTAACATCTCTGTTGCGTCACCATCCTCCCCAGTGGACCTGAACCGCAGTGTCGGCCATATATAGCCGAACACCACGGGTGGTGTCACAAACTTATTCCCCTACAAACTACCCCACCATCATCTTTGACAATTTTATTGGATGCCTAGGGCCACTGACCGGGTCACTGCTGCTGTGACTTCCCCTTTAAGAACTGCTAGACCTGGTACCGAGTACCCCACGGCCCTGGTGGGGCGCTCCAGAAGTCACCCTCCATCATTTGCAGCCCCCCTTCATCATTAGCAGTCCCCGCCATCATTTGCAGTTCCCTTTCATCATTTGCAGTCCTCCATGATTTGCAGTCCCCCTCCATTATTTACAGCCCCCTTCATCATCTGCAGTCTCCCTCCATCATTTGAAGCCACTATTCATCATTTGCAGTCCCTGCCATCATTTGCAGCCCCTTCATCATTTGTACTCCACTTCATCATTTGCAGTCCCCTCCTTTAATTGCAGCTCCCCTTCATCACTTGCAGTCCCCCTCCATCATTTGCAGCCCCCATTCAACATTTGCAATACATCACACTCATTTGCAGTCCCCCTCATTCATTTGCAGTCCCCCCATCATTTGCAGTCCCCTTCCTCATTTGCAGTCCCCTTTATCATTTGCAGTCATCTTCATCATTTGCAGCCCTCTTCATCATTTGCAGCTCCTCTTCATCATTTGCAGCTCTCCTCCATCATTTGCAGCCCCTTCATCATTTGTAGCTCCCCTTTATCATTTGCAGCCCCTTTCATAATTTGCAGCCCCCCTCATCATTTGCTGTTCCCCTCCATCATTTGCGGCTCCCCTTCATCATTTGCAGCTCCCATTCATCATTTGCAGCCATTGTCCATCATTTGCAGCTCCCATTCATCATTTGCCGCCCCCATCATCATTTGCTGTCCCTCCCCACCATTTGCAGCTCCCCTTCATCATTTGCAGCCCACCTTCATCATTTGCAGTCTCCTACATCATTTGCAGTCCTGCTCCATCATTTGCAGTCAACCTCCATCCTTTGCAGCTCCCCTTCATCATTTGCAGACCTTCTCCATCATTTACAGTCCCCTTAATTATTTATAGACCCCTCCATCATTTGCAGCCCCCCTTCAATTTTGCAGCCCCCATCATCATTAGCAGTCCCACGCCATCATTTGCCATCCATTGCCATCATTTGCAGCTTCCTTTCATCATTTTCAGTCCTTCTCCATCATTTGCAGTCCTCCTCCATTATTTACAGCTCCTTCATCATTTGCAGTCCTCTTCATCATCTGCAGTCTCCCTCCATAATTTGAACCCCCTATTCATCATTTGCAGTCCCCTCCATCATTTGCATGCCCTTCATCATTTGCAGGCCCTTCATTTGCACCCCACTTCATCATTTTCAGTTCCCCTCCATTATTTGCAGCTTCCCTTCATCATTTGCAGTCCCCTCCATCATTTGCAGACCCCTCCATAATTTGCAGCCCCTTCACCATTTGCAGATCCCCTCAATCATTTGCTGCTCCCCTTCATCATTTGCAGTCCCTCTCCTTTTTTTAGCTCCTATTCATCATTTGCAGTCCCCCTCCATCATTTGCAGCTCCCCTTCATCATTGCAGACCCTTCATCATTTGCAATACCCATCCATCATTTGCAACTCCCCTTCATCATTTTCAACTCCCTCCATCATTTGCAGCCCCTCCCTCATTTACCGTCCCCCTCCATCATTTGCAGCTCGCCTTCATCATATGCAGCCGCCTCCATCATTTCTAGCTCTTCTCCTTCATTTGCAGCCCATACATCATTTGTAGCCTCTTTCATCATTTGCAGTCCCCTCCATCATTTGCAGTCCCCTCCATCATTTGCAGCCCCTTTCATCATTTGCAGTCACGCTCCATCATTTGCAGCTCCTCTTCTTCATTTGCAGCCACTTCATCATTTGCAGCTCACCTTCATCATTTGCAGCTCTCCTTCATCATTTGCAGCCCCCTCCATCATTTGAAGACCCCTTCATCAGTTGCAGCCCACTCTATCATTTGCTGCCGACTCCATCATTTGCATCTCCCTCCATCATTTGTAGCCCCTCCATCATTTTCAGCCCGTTAATCATTTGCAGTTCCCCTTCATCATTTGCAGCCCCTTTTCTAATTCGCAGCTCCCTTCATCACTTGCAGTCCCCCAGCATCATTTGCAGCTCCCCTTCATGATTTGCCATCCCACTCCATCATTTGCAGCCCCTGTCCATCATTTGCAGCCCCCTTCATCTCTTGCAGCCCACCTTCCTCATTTGCAGCCTCCTTCATCATTTGCAGTCCCCTTCCATCATTTGCAGTCCTCCTCCATCTTTTGCAGCTCCCCTTCATTATTTGCAGCCCACCTTCCTCATTTGCAGTCCCCCTTCATCAATTGCAGACCCCCTCCATCATTTGCTGACCAAAGAATCTTATTTCTCATAGTCTGGGAGTCCTTCATGTGTTTTTTAGTAAACTCTATGTGGGCTTTCATATGTCTGGCACTGAGGAGAGGCTTCTGTCGGGCTGCTCTGCCATAAAGTCCCAACTGGTGGAGGGCTGCAGTGATAGTTGACTTTGTGGAACTCTCTCCCTACTGCATGTGTGGAGCTCAGCCACAGTGATCTTGGGGTTCTTCTTTACCTCTCTCACCAAGGCTAATCTCCCATGATTGCTCAGTTTGGCTGGGCGGCAAGGTCTAGGAAGACTTCTGGTGGTCCCATTTTGTAAAAAACCGTATGCACAGCCAATATGAGGGTGCAAGAGTAGGTGCCCAAACCGTAGGAAGAGAAAAGAGACTCTGCACTCAACTTAATGTGGTGAACAAGAAGAAGGAAATTTATTGTGGTCCAAAGTAAACAGCAATATACAGGGGGACGTTTCGGTCTACACGACCTTCATCAGCTACTGTAATAAATTGTAAAAAAAGGAAAATAAAGGGTTTTTCTAAACAAAAAAATTATTTTTAAAAAAGAGGAACATAACTGGAAAAAAGTATATACATAATATATGGAAAACACCTGCTTAATAACAAGATTCCAAAAAATATCTTGGTAAACAGACTTCAATAGTGTAGACCGAAACGTCCCCCTGTATATTGCTGTTTACTTTGGACCACAATAAATTTCCTTCTTCTTGTTCACCACATTAAGTTGAGTGCAGAGTCTCTTTTCTCTTCCTACGGTTTGGGCACCTACTCTTGCACCCTCATATTGGCTGTGCATACGGTTTTTTACAAAACGTGTTTTCCCTTACGTATAGCACGCTTTTTCTGGATATGTCTCTATCATCTCTAACGTTCTCCTATAACGCAGATGAGACCTCAAATATCTTGGCACAGACTAATCTCTCCTGCGAATTCCTAAAAGCACCCCCCCAGGGAATCCCGGGGCAGGGATCTTGAACGTGAACTTCGACACCATACGAACCTCGAACTTCACTGCGCCACGCTGACTGAATACTTACGGGTACAACGTATCCCACGGGGTCTCAGGGTACCACTTCGGCCCACTCTTTTTGGTGATATACCTGAATTTTGTACCAAATGAGCAAATCCTCATAATGTTCTTTGACTTAATGGTTCTAACTGTAACATAGTAACATAGTTATTAAGGTTGAAGGAAGACTTTAAGTCCATCTAGTTCAACCCATACATCTACCTGCCTAACATGTTGATCCAGAGGAGCAAAAAACCCAAGTGGCAACAGTAAGCTTCACATTGGGGAAAAAATTCCTTCCGCTCACATACGGCAATCAGACTAGCTCCTGGATCAACCTGTATCTAGGAAACTAGTGAATATGCCTTAATATTATACTTTCAAGAAAGCATCCAGTCCCCTCTTAATTTAGAGCTTCTACAAAGGCATCAACACCAGCGCGGACCGTGTCAAGTCCATCGAGGCACAACTCACCACCACTGGGACACCTAAGGAACTGTCTGCCCTTAGGAACCAAATCAAGACCAACATTGATTCACACAAGAGAGATACCGAGAGTCGCAAAAGAAATAAATTTATTCGGGACCAAGAGGACTACGAACACAATCGTGTCTACAGATGGCGAGGGAATCCATCTACCTGGCGGGCTCCCCCACGATCAGGCTATCGTTCTAGTAAGACCCGTCCACCTCGGGCTCAGAACTAGAACATCCTGGTACCTCTACTGCTCCTTTTTTAGGTCAAAAACGAAGACCAAGACGAAGAGGACCAGGCGCGGGCATGGACTCAAGAAATCAATTTCCAATACGGACAACCAGGTCACAGGTATGTGCCCATTGGTAGTTAACATTTCCAACAGGACACTGGGCATTGCAGAACTTAATGTGCTTCAAAAAGGCTTATCCTTTTGCCCCTCCTATAGATATAAGACTTTCGACCTTGAAATGGATCTCCAGTGCTTCTTTCGCTTTTTAAGACTAAAAGTGTATTTTTTCCAACCAACAGTTATCTCGTGTCCCAGACAATGCTTCCGATCATGACTCACTCTCCATTGCACACCTTGGCCTTAGGACTAAAAGTCATTTCAGACCACCACTAGGGTCCAATGCCCTCGAAACCTTTATAGGTTTTGTACAATCCTCCTTTAATGACATCAAATGTGATATGGAACAAGGGAAATTGTTCTATCCCCCAAATCTCAAGGCAATAGAATTTCAGGCTCTTAGATCTTTGAAGGAGGATCACAACATCATTATCAAACCTGCGGACAAGGGTGGAGCAATTGTTGTCATGAATCGCTCTGATTATCTATCAGAGGCTCTTAGACAACTCGGGGACACCAGCATATATGTCAAGCTATCATATGATCCTACAGGCCGTACCAGGTCCACTATTTCCAACATTCTTAGTCGACATCTGGAACAAGGCACCCTAGACAACAAAACCCATGACTTCCTTATTAAAAATCACCCGGTTGTCCCAGTTTTCTACACTCTCCCCAAGATCCACAAGGATCTTCAACACCCTCCAGGGAGACCCATTGTCGTGTCCACCGAGTCTATCCTCTCTCCTCTCTCGATTTACTTGGAGAAAATACTTACCCCTCTGATTATGTCTTCGAAATCCTTTCTACTTGATACTAATGCCTTCCTCCAGGTCATTAAAGGTATTCATCAAGTCCCCACTTCTTGTATATTGGTCACATTCGATGTCAAAGACCTATACACCTCAATTCCCCATGAGGAAGGTATTCAGTCTGTCAAAAAACTACTACTGAAAAGCAACTTCACGTCGTCTCAAATAGAGCTATGTGTGGACCTATTAACTCTAGTACTCACTTGTAACTACTTCATGTTTCAGGACGATTTCTTCCTACAGATTCGCGGGACCGTGATGGGCTCGAACGTGGCACCCCCTTATGCAAATTGCTACATGGCTGACTTTGAGGAATCCGTCCTCTACCTCCATCCTCTGTTCCAAGAAAATGTCATCACCTGGAAACGGTACATAGATGACATTTTCTGCATATGGGGTGGCACGTTCGAGTCCCTATCCTCCTTCCATCAGATACTTAACGAATCTTGGCCTGGTCTTCAATTTACAGTCACATCCGACATAAACAGGATTAACTTTTTGGACACTATGGTCATGAAGGATGGCAATGGCAAATTATCCACGGATCTCTACATTAAACCTACTGACCGCAATAGTCTCCTGCATTTTGACAGTTTTCACCCCACACCTATGAAGCGGTCCATCCCCAAATCCCAGTTCCATCGGGTAAAACGTATTGTGTCGGATGGAGATACCCGCAATATTCGATTGAAAGAGATGTATTCTAAATTCAGAGATAGGGGGTACCCACAACAGGTTCTTGACTCGTCCGCATCTGATACATCTCCTCCTCGACCTAAGTCAGACAATAGAGTGGCCTTTGTGCATTCTTTCCACCCCTTTTCATATTTAATACACAAGTGTATCCGCCGACATTGGCCCCTTCTCTCCAGGGCACATCCACAAATCTCGGAGTTTCAAAAACCATTTTTACCATGTTTTCGACGGGCACCCAATTTCAGAGATTCCCTTGTTAGAGCTGACTTTGGACCTACCAAAACTAGAACACTACAACGTTTCCTACAACACCCAAAAAATGGCACCTTTCCTTGCCTGAGCTGTACTCAATGCAATAATGTACAGAAGGGAAACACGATACGACATCCTTACACCGGTAGGTCCTTTGACATTAGAGGTTTTTTCACTTGTAACACCTCTTACGCCGTTTACGTCATAAAATGTCCTTGCGGACTATTATATGTTGGGGAGACGACACAATCTGTCAAAGACCGAATATCAAAACACAAGTCTACCATACGGTGTAAAAACTTGATGCTCCCAGTTCCCCACCATTTTGTGACACACGGTCACAATATTGCACAGCTCAAATTCCAGGTTCTCGAACATGTGCCTCAACCCAGGAGAGGGGGCGACCGGATCACATTGTTAAAACGGCGAGAGGCCTTTTGGATACACACTTTGGACACATTAACCCCGAAAGGTCTCAATAAGGATTATGATTTACTTGCTTTCATATAAACCCATACCTCAACATTATGTAATAACTCAGCCTGTGACTTTATTATGTTTTTATATATTCCCACTCATTCTGAAGTAATGTCTGCCTCGTTATGTGATTATTAGGTTCACTATTCCCATTTATTCTGATGATATATCTACCTCAGTATTATAGGGTTCACTATTCAAATATTCCTTTTATTACTAATGCATACTAATCTGTGTTTCTTTCATCTCAGAGCCGATTATACTGAATTTGGCATCCTTTGGGCACAAGCACTGTCTGGATGGACACTCTTTATGACGGACTTTCTATACAGTCCTTAGCCACTCCTCCGAATGTCCCTCCACTCACCAGTACTGCCCAGCACACTGTGGAACGCACCAGTCATCATGAGTGGAACGCACGGCCATGCGTTTCCGCCCACGTCACCTCCCAACTTAGTACTCCTCCTCTCTTTTCTCTTATTGGCTGTACATAGTCACATGCCCTCTCCGCACTTCCTATAACTAACAGGAAGTGGCCGACTATCACCGGCGTACAACAAGCGGTGGATACCGCGTTCTGACTGCCGAAGCTGACGTCCTTCTCCTCACAGGTTTGCTATCCACGGTTTTTTCCTTTTTTTCCCACCATTCAGCTCACAATCGGTTCATATCACTCATTGCATCCTAATGTCGCACAGGTATTACACCTTATCTGGACTTCTTACAATTACGCATGGATTCCCCATGCTGATCAGTGGTAGGCATTACCGTTTATATACTCCACGCACTGTCTTCTTATTTCCTTTCATGTAATACCAGCACGTGCCAATTTTCTAGCATAAGCGCATGTTTTCTACCCTCCGTTTTTCACAGTGTCTCTATGAAAAATCTGATTTGATGTGTCCATATCGTTCAAACTTAACAAACAGGGGTATGTGTTCCTCTTATTTCTATGCACAAGTCCGCCTATGTCTCTCCTCTATTAAGATTCTCTATGCATTATATCTCTATGAAGTCTGTTTACCAAGATATTTTTTGGAATCTTGTTATTAAGCAGGTGTTTTTCCATATATTATGTATATACTTATTTTCCAGTTATGTTCCTCTTTTTTAAAAATAATTTTTTTGTTTAGAAAAACCCTTATTTTCCTTTTTTTACAATTTATTACAGTAGCTGATGAAGGTCGTGTAGACCGAAACGTCCCCCTGTATATTGCTGTTTACTTTGGACCACAATAAATTTCCTTCTTCTTGTTCACCACATTAAGTTGAGTGCAGAGTCTCTTTTCTCTTCTGGTGGTCCCAAACTTCTTCCCTTTAAGGATTATGGAAGCCACTGTGCTCTTAGGAACCTTGAGTACTGCAGAAATTTGTTTGTAACTTTGGCCAGATCTATGCCTTGCCACAATTCTGTCTCTGAGCTCCTTGGCCAGTTCCTTTGACCTCATGATTCTCATTTGGCCTGACATGCACTGTGAGCTGTGAGGTCTTATATAGACAGGTGTGTGCCTTTACAAATCAAGTCCTATCAGTTTAATTAAACAGCTGGACTCCAACGAACGAGTAGAACCATCTCAAGGAGGATCACAAGGAAATGGACACTATGTGACTTAAATATGAGTGTCTGGGCAAAGGGTTTGAATACTTAAATATGTGATATTTCAGTTTTTCTTTTTTAATAAATTTGCAAAAATTTCTACATTTCTGTTTTTTTTTCAGTTAAGCTGGGGTGCAGAGTCTACATTAATAAGAAAAAAAAACCTTTTTTGAATTTACCAAATGGCTGCAACAAAACAAAGAGTGAAAAATTGAAAGGGGTCTGAATATTTTCCATACCCACTGTATCTTGGCCCTTTATTCTCCAATTTCAGATACATGCATTAATTTTTTTCACTGGATTACATGATTTTTTCCTGCTATTGAGAAGACTTGCTTGATGGATTTGGGATTTGTACCTATCGTTGACCGTTATGCTGCTGCTTATGCATTTTTGTAATTAGAATTAGATAGATTATATATACAGTACAGACCAAAAGTTTGGACACACCTTCTCATTTAAAGATTTTTCTGTATTTTCATGACTATGAAAATTGTACATTCACACTGAAGGCATCAAAACTATGAATTAACACATGTGGAATTATATACTTAACAAAAAAGTATGAAACAACTGAAAATATGTCTTATATTCTAGGTTCTTCAAAGTAGCCACCTTTTGCTTTGATTCTTATATTCTAGGTTCTTCAAAGTAGCCACCTTTTGCTTTGATGACTGCTTTGCACACTCTTGGCATTCTCTTGATGAGCTTTGATGAGATAATTTCAGTTGTTACATACTTTTTTGTTAAGTATATAGTTCCACATGTGTTAATTCATAGTTTTGATGACTTCAGTGTGAATTTACAAATCTTTAAATGAGAAGGTGTGTCCAAACTTTTGATCTGTACTGTAGATAGATCTGACTACGAAGTGATATATATATTATATATGATATTATATATGTGCTGTATGAATATATTTGTGGACGTCTCATACATAATTTGAAGTGATTTTCTGTTCTTCATTAGTCAAAACAGGGTGAAATCAACAGCATAAAAGAGAACAAACCGCCCAAATGCTTCCTTGTTCTTTGGCAACATCTTTATTCACTTAATCTGGGATTCAGGAAATTCTCGTCCAAGCCAGTTTTATTGGGCGGTTTAAAGAAAGCTCTTGGTCTCCCAATCAGTAACAGATGAGCCCGGCGCTATCACATAGTTCTCATGTTTGCTGATCCTCTAATGTCTCCATTATATATGGCTGTCCTAATACCACTCCGCTAATCCTTGTTTTGGATATTACAGTAATGATCCCTGATAATGCATTAAAAATGGGAAAAAAAAGAAGTATGTGGACCCATGTACGGTCCGATGGGACCACAAAGTCCCTTAAAGGGTATTCCAGCCTACAAAATTCTATCCATTTTTCGTTGGGACAGTCACAGCGCCATAAAATTGCTTGTGGCCATTCCTGGTACTACAGCTCAATCCCTTTTACTTACTTTGTTAATCTATGTCATGAGTCCAAGTATATTCAGTCTCTGTACATCCAGCCTGACTGACTGACAGCTGCAACTTGTACTGATCAGTATGAGATCCCAGCAGCATGGTGTCTCAGTGGTTAGCACTGTATTGAGTAAAGGTCAGCACGATGGCTCAGTGGTTAGCATTGCAGCGCTGGGGTCCAGGGTTCAAATCCCACCAAGGACAACATCTGCAAGGAGTTTGCGTGTTCTCCCCATGTTTGTGTGGGTTTCCTCCTGGTTCTCTGGTTTCCTCCCAAACTCCAAAGACTGGTAGGGAATCTAGATGGGAGCCCCAACGGGGACAGTAATGATAATGTCTGTACAGCGCTGAGGAATATGGTGGCAATATGTAAGTGAGCAAAAAAAAGTTATTCAGACATCGATTTACAAAATAAATACGCCAGCCTTAACAGGTCTGAGTTCTATTTAGTAATAAATGGAGAAATTTAGTGACAGATCAGCTTTAAATGGTCACTGTTGTTTCAATAAACTTTGCCTTAACCAACAGTATTAATTTATTATTGAAAGGTTTGTATGGCATTTTACTTAAAAGCAATCTGTCACCAGGTTTTTAGTATGTAATCTGAGAGCAGCATGATGTAAAGTCAGAGATCCTGATTCCAGAGATGTGTCACTTATTGGGCTGTGTGTTGCAGTTTTTGATAAAATCATTGTTTTATCACCAGGAGATTATCACTACAGGTAGTCTTCCATATTCATGAGCTCTGTATAACCACGCCTCCATCACTGATTGGCAGTTTTCAGCCTATGCTCAGTGTACACAGAAAGCTGCCAACTATGGAGTGGGCAAAGTTATACAGAGACCAGCATTCAGCGTACGATTTTATTAAAACTGCAGCAAGCATCTCAGTAAGTCATGCATCGCTGGAATTAGGGCCTCTGCCCCTACAAAACCTGGTGACAGATTCCCTTTAAGGGCTCATGCCCATCACTGTAACAAAAAGCAGTCCAATATCGGTCCGGAAAAGTGGGACGAGTGTCATGTGATTTTCTTGTGAGTATAATGAGATTTTTATCAACTAGCATCTGAACGACATCCAAGTTACATGCGAATGCAATCCCATTGCAATGCGACTTTAACATGAGCTTTTACATAGTTTTCAAAGTAAATATTCTTTTAAAATATATATATATATTAGATATATATATATTTATGTATATTAAATAGATAGATATAGAAAGATAGATATGCCGATAAATAGATATATATGGGAGT